>JAFVLL020040764.1:0-32656 GCA_021397915.2 Tor tambroides
CAGATTTCTAATTATGGAGGACTCGGATTGCTGACATAGTGAACATTGTCCTAATAATGCCCATGCAAGGCTGTTCAGCTTCAAATCTGCTGATGGAGGAAGATGGTCCCACGGTTTGAGCCAGAGATCCGTCTTTAAGACCTCGGGGCTTGTAACTTCAGGCCTTGACATGAGAAATATGTCAGATTGAATCTCACACACTCTCCCAAGGTCCTATAAGAATCATTTAAGACATCTCTGTCTTAATCTTTCAGTAGTCTGTTTCTTACAGTACTTGAGAATCCAAGAAACTGAAAGGAACCCTGTCAAGGTCTGTTATAATAATCACTAAAAGCTGAAGCAAGGCAATCGCAGCAGATACAAGCTTCATAAGCATGCTAGCACCTGCCGCCAGAGCTTAAACTCATTCAAACTGAGCGCTAACCTGCCAACCGACCTGCTCTGCACCAAAACTCTACTCAAAATGTTTTGGACTCAACGTGATGTGACTGCATGTCCTGCGGCCATAAAGCTGGGCGGTGATTTTCCCGTAAAGCTGTCTGTCGTGCGTTGACAGGTCACTTTCATAATCCAATAACTCCGTGAGCATAGAATGTCAATCCAGAGCTGCTATGCCGCCACAGCTCTCTGCATCTCACCAAATGTCAACATGTTAATCTATACCATTCCCCTGCCTTAAAGGGATGGTTCACGTAAAAATTTGAGGTCTGACATCAATTACTCACCCTCATGTCATTCCAAATCTGTATGACTTCATTATGCAAGACAAAAAAACAGAAATTTTGAAATGATTATAAAAGCAAATTAAGACTGGGGAAATCCAGTCAATTCGTAACCCTCTGCAGTATGTGTGAGGAACAAAAATGTAAGCCATTATGCAAAAAAGTCTTGAACTAATCATTCTTTTAAAGCAGATCCTTGCAATTAATTCATGGCTGCAGTTCACACAACAGGTCTGAGTGATTCATTCACAAATTGGACTGATCCTTTCTCAAGTTCAGCTATATCAGTGATTCAGTGGTTTAGTAATTACCAGCTCAGATCCATTCGAAAGTTCAACACACTGATTCAATGATTCAATCTTTAACAGCCCATGGGTTGCTTTTCTCAAAAGCATTATTAGCCTAAATCATGGAGAGCATTGCTCCTAATAGTTTCTACAATCTATTTAGCTATGAGATACTTTTGGATCCCAGATCCATTGTTAAGCTTAACTCACTAGATCAGTGATTCAGTCATCAACAGCCCAGGGATGTGTTTCCCAAAAGCAAATGTGCTTGTCATTCTTTTCCACCAACGTTTTAGGGGTGCATTTCTCAAAAGCTATGAACGCAAGTTCTGTCGTTACCAATAGAATTGAATGTAACTAACAACCATAATTAGCTAACGATGCCTTGATTCATTGATTCAGTTAATAACAGTTAAGATCCATTCTCAAGTTCAAGTCACTGATTCAATGATTCAGTAAATAACACAGGCAAAAAATAATCGCAATGTCCGCACACTGATATAACTGCTCCATAAAATTATTTTATTGCTGCAACCTTTGTCAGGCAGAACCGATGGTCGAAACGTTACAGCAATAAAATAATTTTATGGAGCAGTTATATCAGTGTGCGGACATTACATTTGTTTTTTGCTTTAGTTTGACTTTTTTTGTCCTGCACCTGAGCCCCAATTGGGTTTGTGGCATGTGCGCACCTTTTTTGCACTTTTGTAAGTAAATAACAGCCCAGATTCATTATTAAGTTCAGTTCACTAATTCAATGATTCAGTAATTAACAGCTAAGATCCATTCTCAAGTTCAACTCACTGATTCAATGATTCAGTCAATAACAGCCCAGATTCATTATCAAGTTCAACTCACTAATTCAGTGATTCAGCAATTAACAGCTAAGATCCATTCTCAAGTGCAACTCACTTATTCAGTGATTCAATAAATAACAGCTAAGATCCATTCTCAAGTTCAATTCACTGACTCAATGATTCAGTCATCAACAGCCCAGATTCATTATCAAGTTCAACTCACTGATTCAATGGTTCAGTCACTAAAAGCCAAAATCCATTCTCAAGTTCAACTCACTGATTTTATGATTCAGTTAACCGCCCAGATTCATTCTTAAACTCACTGTTTCAATGATTCAGACATTAACAGTCTCAAATTTAGCTCAATCATTAGTCATTAACCAGTAAAGAAGATTACCTGTAAATAATGACTGAAACAAATTTCTCGCATAAAGATTTCAGAAAACTTGGAATGTAGCACACCAGTCTTACAAACTACAAGCTCCAGTCCCATTCATTATAATTGCACAGAAGTCAGTGAAGAAATAAAGTCATACAACAGTTTGCAACAACATAAGGGTATAAGTAAATAAAATTTTAAAAAACACTGAACTAATGTGCTAATCCTTTAACAATATTACCTTAGCTTGTTTAATTATTAACTTGATAGTTTTTAAAAAGACCCCAGCGGTGCAATCCAAACTGCATCTATAGTTACCTCCAGCTGCGAAGAAACACAACATGGTGCTAGCGCTGCAGTTCCAGTACCGATGTTCAATTAAAGCTGTTATGACAGTGCGAGAAGAAGACAGGGCAGTGGAGGAGTGAGATGGACTCCTCAGGCAGTGTAGAGATGCTGCTAGTCGTGAGGGTGCGATATGGCAATGAAAGATAAGACCGTAACTCTACAGTCGGCTGATTTATGTTCGACACTGTTAGCAAGGCCAGATACACAGCGTGAAAGATATAAAAACATGAGAAAACAGAAAGATACAGCAAGCAGGCTTCGCAGCGCCTACAAAATCAAACAACAAACACTATTAGGGACCTATAGTCAATCTAGTGTCATTAGCAAAGAGCGTGGTGTGTTGGTGAGATGCCCATTCAATAAAAATAGAATTATGATGCTCGGTATTTCTCTGAAGAAGTCATTTAAAGCGTAAATTATGACAAAAACATTACAAGTAATATCTCAGACGGTGACAGCTCCCACTGTTAAACAAACCAGCGCTGTCAATTCTGACGTCAATATGACCTTTTGTCAATACACACATTACATTTATGACATTTACATGCCATACTGACTAAAATAGTAATCAATGTCAAAAATAAGTGTGATTGGCTTGACATTAAACAGTAATATCAGATGTCAATCATTTTTCTCTATTCACATACTTGATTACAAATCAGCTATACTTTGTAAAGTTTTTCATTCTAACTTTTTAACTCTAATTAATCGCTAGTTTATAACATTGAAATTGAACTGAGACATTACGTAAACACTATGAATACCATTAACCTGAAAACAGTCAATTTAAGCTACTTTCTCTCCGAAATGGAAAAAGGTCAGCCTACACCAATTTGCGCTTGCTATTTTGGCATCTCTTGCACTCTCTGTAAAACACAAATGCTCTTGTTTGCATCAGAGTATGATTCATTTTGCAGAGGTGTACCTGCCGTTGTGTCTCAAATGAGATGGTCATATGGACAGGTCTGACATTGACTCACCCAGAAGCGTTAAACCTCGTCATGGGTTGTAATGAGCCAGCGGCCGTTCTGCTGAAAGTGCAGAGTCACTCATGAGAGCTTCATATGTCACTGTGACATCCGCTGAGACAACACAAGGTGAAGCGATATGGAAAATATGAGGACATTAGTGTCTGGTCAGGCAGGTGATTGCAAGTGCCACTGGGAAGGTCATATAAGTTATCGAGCAAAAAATATTTCCTGGTCACAGACTACAATCATAATGTATCTCAGTCAGGATATACAGTATAATGGTTTTTATGTCTGCTAACACACAATTTGGCTTGATTTGTTTGGCACTAAACTATGAGGATTATAAATAAAATAAAACAAAACATTGGTTCAAACTTTTAAATGTAGTTTACATAATGTTAAAATAATGAATTCATCAGTTGGAGCGATCAAAGGGACCATAACTGATTTAATGAGCCATTCGTACTGTACTTAGACCTGCATGGCTTAATCTTTGAGACAAGCATATGTTTCTTTTTTTTTATACTTTCATATGCATATGTTTCATTTCAACCGGTAAATGGTTATTTTGAGCTTGCATTCATTTAAACCATAATTTAGTTAACAGTGAGACAAAAGTTTGAACTTTTTGATTTAAACTACAGTTGAAACTACATCATAAAGTTGAAACCCTAAATTTTTTTAAATGCATTTTAAGCAATGACAATTAGATGAAACAGAAAAGGAAGATTATATGAAACAGTACTGATTGTAAACAACTATTTCACCTTTTCAAATTAAAACAACCATGTATCTTTTTATATTTTAGAAATCTATAATTAACAAATGTTACTTCAAAATTATTAGCAAGCATGAAAAGTCACAGTGACAATAAATCATACAAGCAATTCATTTTTAACCATGCCTCAAAAGAAAAAATACATAAAAAAGCAAAAACTGAGGTTTCAAACAAAAGATCATACTTACTTATACTGTAAGTACATGTGTTTGTTTATAAAACGTATGTGTTTAGTGTTGCAAGAAGACCAAAGATAAAGCGCAAACAGGAAATGATGAGCCAAGTGTTAACTTCGTGCTACAGCTTCATTCCCAAATACTTCCTGTCACTTCTGACAAATGGCAAACTTCCTTATGTGCCTGCAAGAATTTAAATGAACAGATGATCATGTCGGCTAACATATAAGCGATGTAATTGATGATGATGATTCTAAACAAATGGAGGTTAATGAAAATGAGGAGGTGACAAGTTGATTAAAGAGAGAGTGGGAGAGCGTTCAATGAGCAATCAGTCTCAGAGAGCTGACAGTGCAGCCAGAACAAACGACCTCTCTTCACCTTTCTGTCTGCGGCTGTCTGACCATCAATACCATTTCTTCTCTGCTTTTACGGCTGTATGTGAGCAAACAACACACGCGCACACAGCAAACACCCGGCGTCTCTTTTCATTCGCGCAATTTACATAAGGAGTTATGGGTCTTTGTGGCTGATCCCAGAACAGTGAGACACAGAGGACTGATGAAACAGGTGTGGCGATGGTGGTCGGTGGAGAACACATCAAAGGCACAAGACTGAAAAAAGAGCACTACTCACAGAGCCTGAGAAAATGACATATTTTCACCCCACACAGAGAAACGGCTAACAGACCCACATTGACAGAAACAAATGCCACCAGCCACTAACACCCAAAATAAACCAGTCAGAAAAGGGCACATGGAGAATGTGTTATACAGAATGCAACTGCCACTTTTAAAATTGACTTATTGCCATCATAGCAGAAAATGGTCAATGTAGAGATTGGAAATCTATAAACATCTGGATTACATCATCAATGAATAGAGAAAATGTTTTAATCTGCACATTAAGGCTGATTCAATTTCAGATAAAGAGTGAGTTTCATTTCAAAGTGTCAGAGAATATATTTTACAGGATGAATCATTGAAAGGAAATAACATCCTGAAAAATTATATGTAATTTGTGTAAAAGTATCAAAAGTACTAGAAGAAAGGGAAAAATGGTCAAGTTTTTCTGTCTCAGGGACAAAGCGCCAGAGCAAATAGATGGGAGAAGACATTCCCCTTTTATAATATACCACAATGTGACAGAATTAAGGTCAATGTGAATTTGGGCGACAGTTTATGGTGGCGTTTATTCAACATAAATCTGGTCAGATTTATAGGACTGGCGAGACTGATGATTAAATGTACAAACTGCATCTTTCTTGTTTATCACCTTAAAAGTGAAGTGCGTAAATCTTTTGAGTGTTGCAAAACTTTCACAAAACATTTGTTAGCTATCTGACCTTAACCTCCAGCTCAACCAAAAGCTTTTTTTTATTCAGTGTAAGCCAATGGGGTCCAAAACTACTGACTTTCATTATATGGACAAAAAATGTCCTAAGATTGCAGCAGAAAAAAATCATACAGGTTTGAATACAATAGGGTGAGTAAATGATGACAGAATTATCATCCCTTCAAGGATAATGAGGGAAATAAGCACCGTAATGATTAACAAAGTAGTAAAATTACTAAAATGTGACCATATTGTTGATGAAAGTATTTAACTGGGTAAATGTTCAAATGACACAGATTTAGACTTGTTTAAATACTTTTTTGTTGGTATATACTTGCATAATGTTCATACGTGAATGAGATACAAATTAGCACACAATTTACTGAGGCTATTGGAAACCGATAAGCATAGAGAATACTACTGGAATTACAAAGTAAGAGATATAGAGATGGTATGATAGTGTGGCTTTAAAAGAGCCACTAATAATAGGGAGCCTATGGCCCAGAAACGAGGGAGAGAGATGGCAAAGCAGCCCGGGAGCCAGGATCAGCTGCCAAACGCTTTACCCCCAGTTGCCCAAGAGGGCAGAGTTCAAAGAGTACTGACAATAACTGCATCCAGAAGAGAAGAAGAAAAAAAGAAAAAAACCCTAGCATAGGTTACTGTCATCCATTATCCTGTCTTAGAGCATGTGCCTGAGAAAAACCTAAGAAATTACTAAAAAGAGAATATACTATTAGAAACTATTTCACTCCCCAAAGTACCATATTTTAATTCTGACAAAGAATGTCGAATGCATTCATTCAGAATGTAGATTTCAGAGACAAACTGACAGACCTAGTAAATATGTTCTTACTGATGCGGAAACAGTGGATGGTTTACAAAAGTCAAGGCTACATTGAGCAATTATGACAGAGAACTTGCTAGATAATTGCTAGTAAACAAGATATCATCTGTATTTGACACACAGCCCAATCTGATGCACAACGGTCTATTAGCCACCCCTAAATGTCAAGTAAAAACAAGTGAAATGTGATTGGTGGTGTTCAGATGGCATCTTCACTTCTGAATAGATGGTTCTAGGCCCCAGTAAACTACAGTACACAGCAGACGGAACATCGACAGTCAACTTTGGCTTGTCAGACCATGAAAGTAAAGGCAAAGGTAATGAAATGTGAATTCTGGCAAATTGAACTGAAGAACAGGGACATTTGCTCTGGTCAAGAGAGGATCGTCTAGAGAGCAACTCAAAGGTTCATGTCCATGTGTCCACAGAATTAAACTAAGGTGCTTCACTTTAAGGTCGGATCAGGCTTCCAGCCATATTTGATAATGGCAGGGGTTCACCAGACAGTGACCGACAAATTAGAGGTTTCCTCTTGGTCCCATAATGCCATATTTGTCTCCATCGTACCTGCTGGGGAATTGAATTGGTTCACTTTGCGTTAACGTTAGTGGGGAGGATTTCGAAATAGCAACCAACAGATAAATCCAAATTAGTCTCAGCGGACCACGTCTATGTTAGACACTGCCCAAATAAAACAAATTGGACATTTCAGCCGTTTTAGACAAAATTCTTCATCTGCAAGGAAGTATTTACAAGACACTGCTTAAAATTAACTAAATAATCAATAATCTTTTATCAAATAATCTATTTGTTCCCTAACAAAAGCAAAAGGATGCAGCCAAAATGTGTTAGGATGACATTTGTGGCAAAACGTACAATAGTTAGCAAAAAATACTCTTGTTTATTGCCTTTATTTATCTAACCATTTGCTGTTAGGCTGATGGTTGACAGAACAGGAGAAGCTCAAGATTGTAATGAATCGCCATGAAAAAAGAAGCATTTTTACTTTGTAGATATTGAAAGTTATGAAATCTTCCTTGTGAATTTAAGCAATTAGAACCTAACCAACTAAATTTGAATGTGATTATGATGAATTGAGGCTTTTAAATCTTAAGTATGGATGGAAAGCTATTTCCATGCAACATATCCATCTACACACCAATTTACTAAAAACTCCCCACTGAATTAAGAAACCATTTTCCATGGCAGCCGAATGTGTCCCAACTGAGGTGAAATGTCAAATCCTGAGTTAAAAGGTAAGAGTGGACTCTATAAAAAGGTTGAGAGACTACAGAACGAGTTGTTAACATCAAACTGCATAGAAATCAGAGAATGCACCTCTGAAGCAAATGCGTTATTTAACTTGGTCCACGACCTTTATAAAGTTTTAATAGACTGGTGCAAGCACAAATGACATGAGTCAATATCAAATGTCCTATCAGTAATGAATCCACGCTGTAAGTGCGAATTTGAGTCAGACTGAGACACGCTCCCGTGTCATCAACAATCGCAAGCTGTCCTCATTCACTCCTGCAAGATTTTCTTTGTCATCAAGCCTTCCAGATGGAGCAATTGCCTGGCCATGGTATCATCTGTTACACATTACAGCAAATGTTTGAATGAAACCAGGACAGCGAAGCGCTACGTAATTCACAGTCAAGAATCAACTGGTGTGTCTGTTTACTGTTCTGTCTTAAAAATAGGTAGCAAATACTGTACGGTGTCAACTCTTCTGTCTTATGAACACACATTTGAGTCTGACTCTATATCTACCCTGAGGGTCGCGCTTTCTCTCTGCTAACTGGAGGATTTCAATAGCATGTAAAATGTGTGGTACATGTGGATGTCTTGGCAAAAGAAAAGGTGTTGAGGAGCATTTGCATGGTGGCTACGCATGAGAGAGAAGGTCACATCTTGTTTGTAATGTGCTGCGTGGGAAGTCTGCGCGTGTCAAACAGGCCTGTCCAGAAACGCATCACAGCAACCTTTATGATGCTCTGAGAAACCTCGCAATGCCAATTCTAATTTTATGCAAGACTGTTTGTTGCCATTGGGTGCAGTTCTGCCTTTCAATTCCCTTGATAACTTGAGGCTCTTGCAAAGAATAAAGTGTGGCAAATTGAACGTGTGACATTGAATATAGACTAGCAGTAGGTCACAATGTTCGTCATCCAATAAAATCGTATTTAAAGGGATAGTTCACCTAAAAATGAAAATACTGTCATTAATTACTCACCTTCATACCACATTCAAAGCCCAGAAAGGTAGTAAGGACATTGTTCATAGTTCCATTGCTGCCTATACAGGGTCAGAAAGCTCTCGGATTTCGTCAAAAATATCTTAATTTGTGTTCCAAAGTTGATTGAAGATCTTACAGGTTTGGAACAACATGAGGGTGAGTAATTAATAATAGAATTTTCATTTTGGGTGAACTATCCCTTTAACTAATATATATATGTATATATATATATATATATATATATATATGTATATATATATATATACACACACAGTATAATAATTGCACCAAGGAAATAATATATATTCAAGGACATTAAACTGATCAAAAGTGCAAGTAAAGATATTTATAATGTTACAAAAGGTTTGTTTCGAATAAATGTTGTTGTTGTTTTTTATTTTATTTATTTATTTTGTTTTGTTTTAGAACTTCTATTCATTATACAGAATCCTGGAAAAAAGTACAATGGTTTTCAACATTGATAATATAACAAGAAATGTTTCTTTAGCACCAAATAAGCGTTTAGAATGATTTGTATCATTGTGAAGAATGATTGCGAAGAATGATTAGTCATGTGAATGACTGACACGTGAAGAACGATTAATCATCTAGTCCAACTTTTTCATAACTAAGGAAGTTTAAAAACTGTATTACGATCATCTTCCCAAAATATAAAAAGGCAACTAAATAGTCTCATGAATAAAGACCCATTTGCACTGTGTGAAAAAATATTAAGCATCATAAAGACATGTTGTTTCTAAAGTTATATAATTGGATTTTCACTGTGCCAAGGCCAAAGCAAATTACAAAAAATAATATATAGAGGATATTTACTTACTACTAACTTGATATATTTTTCTAGGAGCTATTAAAGCAATATAAAACTTTAATATAAAAATGATCAGTATTTAAAACTACTGAATAAAACAATCGAATAAATCACATGA
Source organism: Tor tambroides (assembly GCA_021397915.2). Lineage (NCBI taxonomy): Eukaryota > Metazoa > Chordata > Actinopteri > Cypriniformes > Cyprinidae > Tor > Tor tambroides. Next base: position 9,827 of record JAFVLL020040764.1, read on the forward strand.
TTTTCAATCTGTCTTTACAAAGCAAAATGAAGCTGAAATATTTTATAAATTATTAAACATTATTGCATAAAATTTTACATTTTAATTTAACAGTCTTTTTTCTCTCAAGTTTTCCACAGACCACCAAGCACCACTTTATCGCCCCTGTTTAAAAACCCCTGAATTAATCAATTCTAAGAATATGTAGTTTGTGCACATGCCTAAAATAGACCATGATGACAAGTCAACAACATACAGTACACGAAGAAGGAGACATAGAGGACAAGAGGGCATGACAGCTGGCTAAAAATTTGATACAGAAAAATTGCTCCCTACTCAAGAAAAAAGTCAACACAAACTGAGTTGACCTTTAAAGATCTATATTCTTAAGGGTTTAAACTTTTCACACTAACCCGTCGAAACATGGTATACTGTGTTTATCTGACTTGTGAAGGGCAGATGCATGGAAATAATAATAAAAAAACATACCAAGGTGAAGCATTTAAGATAAACATGCTGCCTGCTATTAAAGTAACCAGTGAGCATTGCGGTACAGAGCCTTAATACCTTCACGGAGTCACGGAGCCATGCCAAATGCTAAATTACCGGCTTCATGCTGTACAGTGATCCCGTTACTGCGCATATGATTCTCTACCTGTATTTTTTTTCCCAGAATCCTCTCTGGATGATGCGATAATGAGCCATCTGTCATTGTCATTGTAATTAATCTGCTGGTATTTAGTGGATAATGAGATGCTGTCGTGTCATTTTTTTTTCTATCTTCTACACTCCAGACCTGGAAGGGAAAATGAATGGAGGGTGTTGACCACATATCCGAGCCGCCAGATGGGATCTGTTGTTTACTTCAAAGGGTTTTTTTTTTCTGAAATGCCCATTATTTAGGGAATTGATATGTGACAACCTTGTTTTAGTTCCTGTAAGAAGTCGCAAACAAATGTCACGGCAAAGACAAGACATGGACAGACCACCGCGGAGAGGCCGACAGGACGTTTCTGGCACACTTTGCCAAGAGATGACAGGATCGTATGGGCCGTGGCATATTTACCATGATCTGAAACGTGAGGTGCCACGTTCAGTGAGTTAATCCAGGTAGAATGGCTTCTGTGCAGACTGGAAAATCTTTTTCAATCATAAGTGAAAATTAAGTGGCGGGCTAGATGAGCACACCACTTGAGATGGAAATTGCACTGCCACATGCAATTTCACACGAAGGTATGGCTCTCATATCTACACCACTTCCTGTTCCATCCTGTTGTAGATACAGATGAGGAATTTCCCCCGAGGATGGCGTGAAACTTTATTACGATTCGTGGGTGGACCGACATGGACTATGTCACCTCGTAACGGGAAACACAGGGGACTGGATTGAGTATCAATACCCCTGTTTATCTTCCCGCTAATTCAAACGTCAAACTGGAGGCCTCGCAAAAAAAACTCCAGCTTTTGTTATCTGACATCTAGAGACAACAGCAAAACCAATTTACAGGCAAATTGGACATGACAAAACAAAATGTCAGTAAGCTTGAGATTAATGCTCGAATGTCTGAAGCCCTACGCGTTATTCGTTTTCCAACTATTTACTGTGCGCGGGTTTAATTATTGATGTTTGCCATCAAGTTTTCATAGACGATGGATTCCTCCGCGCTTTTCAATAGAGCAAATAGCCAAGAGGCTTTTGTATCGATGACTACAGAGAGGCTGTCATTCGAGATGAATAAAATACCAGAAAAATGGAAGAGGAGTAAGTAGTAAAGAGGGAGAGAAACTTATGTGAAGCTCACGACGGATGGTTTGGAAGAAGTGGCATTGGAGACAACGAGCGCTATGCTGGCCACTCAGGAGTCTCATCTTAAGAGTGAATGCTTCAAGTAAGGGGAAGAGCCTCTTGTGGGGAGTTGGAAGAAAATGTGTTCAGTTTATCACTCAGTTGCCATCATTAATCAGAAAGGTATCTAAATTTGCTGCACTGCTGCATGCTCTTTACCTCTTCTGATGGAGTATGCGAGCGGAATTGAGTAACAAAAAACTCCCCCTCCCACAAAAAACATTCTGTAATCACTTTACTTCAACTCCACTCAGGGTTTTCCATCTCAAGCTCCTCATTTACTCCCTATTTGAAGTTCACTCCATAGCAAAATCTGCATCGATGCTGCTTAACTGTAAAGTAGTAGTTGTTTTTTTTTTGTAACACCTCACAAAGTTAATTTGTTAATATTAGATAATGCACGACCAAGTATGAAGATTGTGCAAACAGTATTTGATGAAGTACATCAAGTAGCCAGATCATTATTTAAAATAAAATTAAATGAAATAAATGTATGCCTTAAAATACAAAAAATATGTTAATATTATGTAATGCATTAAATATCATGAACTAACAACAACACTTTATTGCATTTTTGTAATTTTGGCTAATATTAGTTCCTACAAATACACACACATTACTAGTTAATGTATTCTAAACAAACATATATTAACAAGTATATAAAAATAAATAGCACAGTAAACTAATGTGAACCTAGATAAATAAATATATATAAAAAAAACATTGTAAATTCATGATACCTACCTTCACTTCACTTAATTATTAGCAAATTAACCTACATAAGTAAATCATTTGAAGTAAATTAACAATATTAATAATTATGCAAGTTCACATTATTAGCAACTTGTAGACAGAATATTAAGCATTTTATTAACACATTAGCCTAAATACACACAAATTAGCTTTAAAGGGGTCATATGATGCTTTTTTAAAGATCATTATTTTGTGTATTTAGTGTAATAGAATATGTTGGCATGCTTTAATGTTCAAAAAACACATTATTTTTCAAATACTGTACATTATTGTAGGTCCTCTATGCCCCGCCTCTCTCAAACGTGTCGTTTTCTACAAAGTCTCTCCTTCCGACAAATGCAGTCTGCTCTGATTGGCCAACTGGCACACTGCATTGTGATTGGCCAAACACCGCAAGCACTCGTCAGAAATGTAACGCCCCTTTCCATAATCGCGAGCTTCATCTTTCAAAATAAATGTAAAGACAGTTAATAATGTCCTTAGTTTTACCATCAGTTCAAGCCCGAAAGGGGAACAGAGTCGCGTGACAGACATTATGAAGCTTGTATGTTTTGCAGTACACAAGCCGCGATTAAGAAAGCTGACTTCACTGTGATGTGACCCTGTCTCTCTCTCTCCCTCTCTCACACACGTGCACGCGCACACACACACACACACAACGCGCAAAACTCCGCATTTGAACAGTCAATAGTAAATACTTAAACTAATAACAAAACATACTTACAGTCGCTGATTCAGAAGCGCCAGATTGTCATAGCAAAGTTAGAATTACCTCCCCTCCTAGGTTCACGAAACGGTCGTCCATAAAATGCGTTGCTGTTCTGCTGTAAGTAATCTTAATGATTCCTAAATGCATTTACTTTCGGAAGGCCAAATAAAGTGCTTTTTCTTTCGCCTAGAAACACAGTGTCTCCCTGACATGGCTGCATCAACACTACTGCGGTTACTGAAACCACGCCTTCTTTCTTTGCGTGCACATTTGGGCGGCATTACGCAAATATTTCCACATCGTGACGTAGACATGTGGGGGCGTGTTTGAATGAGCCGTTTTAGGGGGGCGTGGCAGAGTCTTAACTTTGATAAAGAATATCTCTTTGATTTTGAGACTTTAGTCTTTGCAACTTCAGGGATCTTATCTATGCACAAACAGCTTGTAACACTCCAAAGAGAAAGGAAAACTTGAAATCGCATCATGACCCCTTTAATATTTAATAAACAGACACACAAGGGGCAGGACACTTGTAGAATTCTATGAATTAAACGGATAATTCACCCAATGAAAATTCTGTCATCGTTTACTCACACTAAAGTTGTTCCAAACCTTCCATACTTTGGGAAAAAAAACTATATGGAAGTCAAAGGCTACCAGCAACTGTTTGGTAACCAACATACTTGAGAACATCTTTTGTGTTCAGCAGAAGATAGACACTCATACAGGTTTAGAAAAACTTGAAGGTGAATAAATGATGACAAAATTTTAATTTTTGAGTAAATTATTGCTTTAAGGTGAAGATTTTATGTTGGCTCAGTTATATAAAACATTTCAATGATTTTCCAATATTTCACAAGTTCCAACTTTCAATATGACCATTAATAGTTTATGAACACAGTGAATTCTTGCTGACATGCAGCTGTATTATGGAATTTTAACATTTGCTATATTTGTAATTGAGCAATCTAGGGTGCTCCGACTTACAAACAAATTCATTTCTCACACCAGCCAAGTCGTTGAACTCAGGTCTGCAAAGCTCACTTACTCTGCTGGCAGTTGTGTGCGACACAGATGTCTGTATTTCCAAATCAATGTGGCATTAAAGGAGGAGAAATTGATCGCAACAACGGCTGAGGTTCACACTAGGCCACTTCTTTGTTAATATGGACAGTGGGCATCTCCTCACAGTGTTCATGACAGCCAGCTCATGCTCCAGCAGATTGATCTGAATGTCAATGAGAGCGGGGAAGGTTGAGTACTGTAAGGTAGGGGACACTGAGGAGCATGTACCCAAAAACACGCAATTATTATCTGCAGATTACAGCTAAGGGACTACGAAATGTTGACAATCCACAGCAGCGTGTGGCGGGAACAGATATCAGTTTCCACACCAATTACGACAGCGGGCGCTGCCTCCCCTGAAGATAGACGCTAAACGCAAAGAGCAAGCCGCGCAACTCAGCACCGCTAATGAGGAATATCAACAGCACAACTTCAAAACACACACATACCACAAAGCTGCCACAATTCAGAAAACAACCAATCCAGAAAACACAAATCAGCGGGACATAAAACATAGCGCTAGTCTATTGTTTGCCAAAGTAGAGTATACGAGAAGACTGGCTACCTCTCCTGAGATTTACGCCTGGGACCGGTGTGTATTTAGTGTTGACCCTCTAAATCTCAGCTCAGGGTGGTCGGGTATTGATTTCTGACAAAATACGAAATGAAAAATGCAGTGAGCTTTTCCAGGGGTTCATAAATGCATCCCCTCTTTTTTCCAGGCACACACAGAGACCATTGAGCCCACACAGAACCGCTCTGATGCAAAGGTTCCAGCTTCACGCACCTACTCGCTGTAAACACAACAAGGTCACCATCCACCTCTCTCCAAACATCACCTGCTCCTGATTTAGACCTGTCTACTCTTAGCCACCATCTGTGAAAGAAAAATTCAGCTTCTGAGAGAGGGACAGCCACTTTGGTCTTTCCAGCGATGGACCCCTCACCGTCACGACCCCTGCATAAGGAGGCATAAGAGCTTATATCTGGTGTTTTGAGGTGCTGTTAACAGCATGGCTAAATTACACTTAATTGATCCATTTGAACTTCCCTTTGTGCCGAGGTCCCTTCAATGTTACAATTACATGGCTCGGAAAATTATGGTATTACGGGCAGCTAATGGAGACTAATGATACCTTTGTGCATATGCCGACTGGCACCCACCTTTCAAACAATTTCACGAACATCTTTAGACGTCAACCATTCTATATGCATTGGTCTTTTTCTTGACACAGCTTTACCGTTCAACAACATCAAATATGTTACAAAATAGCACTTCTTCCAGAGAAATATTCACAATTCATGTTTTCATGCATTTAACAGGCCCAGATGGACTTTTTCCACATTGTCAGAGCTGATTATGGAGTAAAACCTGTGGAGTTAATTTTGTCAAAGTACATTAATCAGACCTGAAATGTGCAACACTTTTTAAATTGGCATTAACAAATTTGCCTAAATATTAAATTCGGAAATAAACAATACTAGCCTAAATATTAGCAAATTAGCTAAAATGTTAACAAATTCACATTATTACCAAGCTATAAAATTATGTAATTAGAAAATTAACCAACATGAGTAAGCTACAAGCTATTAGTAACCCGATTTTGCATTATTAGCAAATTAGACAGAATATTACCCAATTTTATTAGCTATTGAATAAACGGACACACAAGGGGCAGATTTGTAGGATTATATGAATTTAGGTGCAGCGGTGTAACGTAACGAAGTAATAATACTTCGTTACAGTACTTAAGTATTTTTTGGGAGTATCTGTACTTTACTTGAGTTTTTTTATTTCAACCAACTTTTACTTTTACACCGCTACATTTCCTAATTAAAATGTATACTTTTACTCTGATACATTTCCTCGAAGCATATTCGTTACTTACTACAAGATAGTCAGAAGTCAGAAGAACACGGACTGCAGAAAAGCATGTTTGATGAATCAGTGGTCTGGCGCTTGCAAGTTAGACTCCTAAAAACACCTTTTGCTCATGTGCAAACAAGTGCGCGCACAACCGCGGATGATTCGTTTTCCACTCAAGTCGAGTATGGGGTATGCGATATAAAGTATATCTTCTGCGATAATATGGTAAGTGCTGTTGTAATGATGTGCGATCTGACATGATCAAGTACGCTATACCACCAAATCACACACAGAGTGCACACACTTTGACTTATTAATCTATTAAAACTCAAAATTCCAGGCATTCTAAAATGTAGACAGCAAAAATGCTTCTGTATGCTTTTTATATTTATATAATTGAATATAGCCTAGTTAACTTAATCTATATCACACAAAGCGTACCGTTTTTCTGCAGATATCAGCATGATAACACATTTAATAATCATTTTATACAAGTTGAGTAAAGCAATAAGTGACTTACATTTTAGACATAATATTGCTTGTTTTTGCTCAATTTTGCCAACGAAAATAGTTCCAAACAAAGATCACAGCACTGTTTTTGCATCTCTGAACAATGAACAGTGTTTACTTATTGAATGAATCAGCTTTTTGAACAAATCGGTAGATAAAAATGATTCAGTGATTCACTCATTAACACGGTCAAATGCTTTGTTTCTGAATGAATTCTTTGAATTCTGAAGTCTTTGAATTTTTTTAATCTCAATGAGAGTAAAACAGAGATCATTGTGTTTGGTTCTTCTGAAGTCCAAAGCATTTCTCATGTAAATTCTGGTGTTTTATCTCCTTCAGTTAAATCAGGTTTTAAAAAAACTTGGGCACATAGTGCACTTAAATTTGATAGGCAAATAAATTTAGTTGTTAAATCAAGTTTTTACCAATTAAGAATTTGGCTAAAGTGAAGACTTTCCTTTCTTTTAAGCACTTTGGAACTGCAATTCATGCTTTTATTTCTTCTAGAATTGATTATTGTAATTCCCTGTATCTGGGAATAAACAGTTCTTCAATATCTAGATTACAAATGGTCCAAAATGCGGCTGCACGTCTTTTAACCGGTGTTCGTAAATACAAACATATTACTCCTGTGTTAATGTCTTTACATTGGCTCCCAGTACGCTTTGGAATTGATTTTAATGTGCTTTTGCTTGTTTTTAAATGTTTAAATGTCCTCGCTCCCCCTTACCTCTCTGACTTGTGTGAATATCATCCGGAAAGGATTCTTAGGTCGGCCAACCAGAGTTTGTTGACTGTTCCAAAGTCAAAATTAAAATCTAGGGGTGATCGAGCTTTTGCCATAGCCGCACCTAAACTTTGGAACACCTTACCGATCCATATTAGAACTGACATATTACATATTTTTAAATCAAAATTAAAAAAGTATCTGTTCACTATAGCCTATGGCTTGTGATGTTGCTTGTTGTCTGATGTTTGCTTAGTTTGTATTTCAAGTTTTTTACAAAATTGTACAGCACATTGGTCAACTGTACACTGGAAAAAAAAAAAAAAGTTGGGCAAACTTGAAAGTTTAAGGCAACCAGCTTCAGTAGATTTTTTTGAGCTTTATAAATAAACGGAGACTTGAGACTTGAATGTATCAGCCATTTGAATGAATCGGTTGAATATCAATGACTCACTCATTAACAGTCACTTGCTGCCACCTACTGGCAGTTTTAATTTCACATTTCGACTATTTTTTCATGTCTTAAATTATTTCAAATATCAGTATTCAGCGTTTTTTGTTAAAAACAAAACAATAGGCCTATTTATGCATCTGTAACTGCAGTTTAAATGCATCCATGTCCCCTCTGAGATACACTAAACTGTGTAAATACATCTAAATGCTATTTCAGATGCAGATTCCAGAAATGTTTTCTTATGTTGGAATGAAAGACACTAAGTACCAGACGAAGTGCTTCTTATTCTTACCCAAAAATACAAAATGGGAAAAAGAGTTAAAACTAAACACAATCTTGTTACTCATGCTGTGTATTAACATTTTATATATCTTTATTTGCTTCTTTTCCATTTTGCATTTACTTGTACTTTTACTTTCAATACTTAAGTACGTTTAAGATTAAAAAAAATACTTTTCGTGCTTAAGTACAATAAATATCACATACTTTAAGACTTTTACTCAAGTAATATTCCAAACGGTGACTTCAACTTCTACCAAAGTCATTTTCTGGTAAGATATCTGTACTTTTACTTAAGTATGGCTTTCACGTACTTTATACACCACTGTTTTTTAGGTGTAGATTACATGTGGGGGGTTTTTCATCAGGAACCATACTTTAAGGAATAAACAACACTAGCCTAAGTATTATCAAATTAGTTTAAATATTCAATTCACATAATTAGCAAAGCCAAAATATTAAGTATTAGCAAAATAGCCTAAATATTAACACACTTTATAAAGCAAATTGATATTTGTAATGTAGCCTAAATAATAGTGATTTCATATTTCTATCAAATTAGAATGTTAGCCAGTTATTTTTAACAACTTAGACTAAATACAAGAAAATTAGCATTAATATTTAATAAAGCACACAAGGGGCAGAGATATGTATAATTTAATAAATTAAGGCGATTCTGTGTGGACTGTTCTAAACTCTATTTACATCAGCACCAATTTAAAGAAAAAAAGAAACTCTCCAATTCTCACTATGAACTAGTTGCTTATTAGCATGCCTGTTATAACATATTGGCTCTCTATTAGTGCTCATAAAGCATAAATTCTGCATGACCATATTCTACATCCCTAATCCAATACCTAAATTTAACAACTACCTTATTTGCTATTAATAAGCAGCAAATTAGGATTTTACTGAGACACAAGTTGTAGTTTATGGTTTGTTAATAGTGAGAATTGGACCTTAAAATAAAGTGTGACCAAAGAAACTGTACATATAGAAATCTTTGAAATGAAGGGTTTGGTCTCCAAGGCAGGCCAGGCGCAGCGTACAAAACATCATCCACCGTTGGCTGATCTCCCTGACGGGCTGCACATGGCACATCTATATTATTGCAAGTGGCATGATTAACATTGTGAACCCTACTGTTGAACAAAACTCACCACTCACTATAACAGGCCTCTGGCTGAAAGCCATGATGTCTCCAAAGACAGATGAAAGAAAGACTATCTGATTGAACGCATTACCGTACTGATGCATATGGGTTGCCTTACATTGAAACAATGCATTCCACCTAATCAAAATATGATAGGTGCAGCAATTTGATTATTTGTTGGCATGGCAATAAGCTGCAAGCAACAATAATGAAGCAGGAAATAACCAGCTCTGATATGCCCAAATTTAATTCATAGGTTGAGTCAATTTATGAGTGTCTTACAATAGCAATCTGTGGGAGTTCCCTAAAGGACTTCAGGGAATGGTTTATGACAAAAGGGAATTAACAGAACACTAGACAAGGAACACTTAGCTTCACAAATCAGAAAGCGAAGTGAGTCTATGAGGAAACCTCTCTGTACCTCATCTTTTCCTATTACTATGATAAGCTTGCATTGTCAGTAATGAAACAGAAAACACACTACATCATCCTTTGTCTCTGTAAAAGTAATTTCTCTGTATAAGTATTCTCAGCCGTCAATCAAATATGCATTTTGATCTGCATAAATTAAAAATAAATAAATAAATCACAATGCCCGGATCAGAACAGATTTGGAGAAATTTAGCATTATTAGTTGCTCACCAATGGATCCTCTGCAGTGAATGGGTGCCATCAGAATGAGAGCTATAATGCTTAATTTCTTCAAATCTGTGAAAAAACATCAAATATATCTTGGGTAGCCTGAGGGTGAAAAAATGTCCATTTTGGGTGAACTTTTCCTTTAAGTTATACATTAAGGGAAAAAAACTTGAGCCTGAACAGTTTTAATCTATTTCTATGCAACATTTGCATAGAAGACAACACACTTTCTACAACTTCTAAAGGTCATCCAACTGTTCTGCTCAGATCCTTGTCTGCACCTGATAAGAGTGTAGATACAGTACTCAATTTATAATAACCTACTATTTATAATTGTACACAGCTTTAGAATTTAATACGTATATTACCTAGGGCTGTCGTTCAGTTTAGTTAATTACATGATGATTAACTGAATTACATTTGCATATATCAATCTTTGCTGAGAAAATCCCCCAAGTGGCTTTAGTAGTCAATACGTTGCATATCATCAAACATAAGTCTACCACTGAGTTACAGCAATACATTAAGTAATATAATTTCATTATTGATCTACAAGTATGTCTAGACATCTCTGGCTGTTGAATCAGCCTCAAGACCCCTTTTTTATTTCCATGTCACTGTAAACATTACCTATAGTGTCTACAAAGCTTGCTTAAATGTAAGGTACAGTAATTGTTATAGACACTCCGAATAAAACACAAGGCCTTTAGATTGTATAAGTTAATTATGCTTATACAGGGTAATCATGGTTGATGACAGGTCTTGCCAGGTCCTGTCAGTAAATACACATTCTAGATTATAGAGGCTTTAAATGGTAATGCTTTATTTCATATGCTTTAGAAGAACTACAGAAATGGTGTCAGCAAGTACATGGATCATCTGTTGAATGCTGCAGTCATTCTTCTGATGCCAGACTAGCTGTCCTATTGTTGCGCTACAACAGAATAATGTTTGTTGAGCAGGACTGTGCGCAGAAGTTGACTTTTGAGACCTCTGAAGACCAAATAAACACAGCCTTGACAGGTCTGGAACTGGCCTTCAGCTTATGGTCCCTGACAAGACTGCTGACTATTTCTAAGGTATTAAAGGAGCAGTTCACACAAAAAAATAAAAATTCTATCATCTTTATGTCTTTCCAAACCTGTATGATTTTCTTTTGTCAATGTAGCGCTAAAAGTGATGTTCTGTAAAACAGCATTTTCAATAAAAGATATTTAGTGATTTGTTTACACAAAGTTTAGGATATCGCATAACTTCAGAGCAAATAGATACTTTTCTACTATTAAGATTCTTTCCAAGTTTCAAATGTCAAGTGGATTTGGAATATCATAAGGGTGAATAAATGATGACAATTCAATATTCTAAGTGAATCTTTAAAAAAAAAAGTGATAAATACCTTGGACAGCCTGGTTCTTGGACTAACAATTCTGGGTACGGCCTTTTATTTTGTTACATACTGTGACTATAATTTTGGTTTGATAAGCTACATTAAGTGAAAAAAAAAAAACACGAGGTAAACATATGAGTTTTCAATTATAGTTTCCCAACTAAATTTCCCTTCAAAAAAAACTGTGAAATATTCAATGACTATGGCAATGACTTTAACTTTAATTCATGCACTGTACCTCCAAGCAAAAGAGAGACTGTTTTTTGTCCCCATTCCTTAATAAAACAGTCTAATGTGAATGACTTTTGAGAGTCCTCAAGGTCCTGTTAGCTCTGGAATGTGAAAAGAAATTTAATGGCCCCATTTAAACGTTCCCTTTCTCAGTTTTATGTTACTCAACCAATAAATTATATCCAAATAAATAAAACCACCAATACCACATGGTACGAATAATTACCTGTCCAACTCCATTTCACGTAAAGTATTAAATGCTGATCTCAGCTCTTATCACATCAATGCCTCATGTTGGATATACTAGGCATATCTTTTATGTACATTACAGAGTTATTGACTGAAGGTTCTGTTCACACTGCATTATATTACCAAACTGGATTCAGACATCTGATTACAAATGACTATTCCTTGCAATGGACTAAATGATGTGGTTAATAATGAGTTTAAATAAAACATCCCATTAAGTCCAGGACTAGAGGTCTTTGAAACCAGAACAGCAAAACTTAACTATTTATAACTTGTTTACTAATAAAATACAGGCCTATTCTCTTAGCTGGTGATAAAAATGACTGAGCTTTGTGTTTGAGACCATACAGTGGATTCAAATGAGGGTTAATGTTTGAGATTTCCCAGACAAATAATACAACAAACCTACTGAGCAGGTATTAAAATCATCACTACAATAAATATTAATTTTGTATGCACCGTTACAGTACTTTTATCACCTGTAGCAATAAGCTTTGCGTCTGAAAATATAAAATGGCCTTTCTAGATAATGTTAATAACTGAGGCCAATACTATTGTAGGGTCATTAACACCCTGCTAGCTGCAGAAATTCAATATTACATTTTTATGCTCGTACAGATGAAAAGAGCAGTGAATCGCTGTATCTCATTCTTTGTTTCCGAGCTAATTGGCATGAGCATTATGGACTCATAGATTTGTGAGCAATGACTCATCCCTGTAGGCACACCGATGGTCGGACCTTTCAGTCGTCAAAAGCCAAATGTGTCTAATACAATGACATCTCACTTCTACCATGTATTTCTCAAGGGGATGAAATGTATATTTCACCTACAAACCTTCAACAGTTAGGTGAAGATGATAGTCAGAACTTGTGAAGAAGTCATTCCTTACTGCTAACAGCTGTTGCTGGGTTAGATTTCAGTGGTCCGGAAACTGCTGGTCCTCAAAGCTTCAAAGATGGTCCAACAGCCCTGATCTGACTCGGCAACACATTATGCTTCCAGATGAAGTGTTAAAGGAACAGTTGACCAAAAAGGAAAATTGTTTAATAATTTACTCACCTTCATGTTGTTCCAAACCCTTGAATACGTGCAGGAGAGCAATGATAGCCACCATGATTTTGAAATCATGCTTAAATATTTTGTTTCTCACCAAATCTGATCAAAACACTTAAATCATTAGTGAGTCAAATGTTTTTTTCTGATACTCTTGGGTGTTTTATTAAGCACGAAAATGAGTCACAATGTACTGCCATTGTATTGAATGCACCCAAACGGATATTAAATGATCTTCTTTTGTATTTCAAGAAGAAAGAAAGTCATGCAGGTTTGGAACGATATGAGGTTGAGAAAGCGATGCCATCATTTTCATTTTTAGTGAATTAAATACAGTCTTCTATACAGGTGTAAAGATGCTGAAAGTTTTTTCTTTCTTGTTCTATATGACAGATATCACTGAAATAGGTGTTCTGAGAAATAGCATCTGTCTCTGAGAAAAAAAAAATGCAGGATATAGTTTTTAAGAACCGCTCAGAATCACTCTCTGCCTGTGAATCATTTAGCGTGTTTGGTTTGCTGAGATTGTTCTTTCTGACACGTCCTGACAGTTAGCAAAATGACTGAAACATTAAATCCACAGAGACAAATAGTTTAAAGGTTTAGTTCAGCCAAAAATGTAATTTTGTCAACAGTTATCATTCTCATGTTGTTCCAGGCTCTCTTTCATCTTCAAAACACAAATGAATTTATTTTTAATGAAGCCTGAGGGATTTCTGTCCCTCCATTTAAAGTTCACTATCCCAAAACTTGTTCATACAGACATCGTAAAAGAAATCCTGATGAATCAAGCCATTTAATCCAAGTCATCTGAAGAGACACAACTGATTTATATGAAGAACAATTTAATTTAGGCTTTTAGTCACATATGAACATTAAAGGATTAGTTCACTGCAGGATTAAAATTTCCTGATAATTTACTCACCCCTATGTCATCCAAGATGTTCTTTCTTTCTTCAGTCAAAAAGAAATTAAGATTTTTGAGGAAAACATTACAGGATTTTTCTCCATATAGTGGACTTCAACAGGGTCCAACAGCTTGAAGGTCCAAACTGCAATGCATTTTCAATGCAGCTTCAAAGGCTCCACATGATCCCATCTGAGGAATAAGAGTCTTACCTAGCAAAACAATTGGTCATTTGCTTAAAAAAAAAAAAAAAGTATATGATTATTAACCACAAATGCCCGTCTTGCACTACCTCTGCGTCCACAACTTTACGCATTACGCAGATTTACTAACAGCTTGCGTCAGCGCAAACTGTCTTTTGGTGTTAAAATAGTACTGTCGGGATTAACTAAAGACACGCAGTGAAGAATTAGCACTGAAAAGGCATGGACACAGTTATTTTTGTGCCTGACCTTATTGAATATGCATTTATAGGAGTTTCCCTTTCAGACGCAAAATTTATGAGAGGGGAGTATTAAAATTAATCACGCAATGTAATTTGCTAAGGTTTGCGCTCATCAAATTACTGGTATTTGTGCCATTATTTAACGCCCATAAAACATGTCTTAGAGCAGGCGGTAATTTGCGCTGCTCTGTGTATATTGTGCTGGTCATTATGGAAATGATCTGGTTGCGTCTGTGTTCTTTAATGTGCGCATTGTCAGTAAATCACCCACAGAATTTTCCCCTCCCATCGGCACTTTTATGGAATTGCGTTCTTAACGCTAATTTGCCCTGTTTAGTAAATCTGGCCCTTAGTCATATGTGACCCTGGAGCACAAAATCAGTCATAAGTAGCACAGGTATATTTGTAGCAATAGCCAACAATACATTGTATGGGTCAAAATTGTCCATTTTTCTTTTACGCCAAAAATAATTAGGATATTCAGTAAAGATCATGTTTCATGAAGATATTTTGTAAATTTCCTAATGTAAATATATCAAAACTTAATATGCATTGCTAAGAACTTCATTTGGACAATTTTAACTAGGCAATTTTCTCAGTATTTTGACTTTTTTGCACCCCCCATATTCCAGAAATAGTTGTATCTCAGCCAAATATTGCCCTATCCTAACAAACCATACATCAATGGAAATTATGAATTATGACTAGTTTTGTGGTCCAGGGTCACATTTGGCCTTTACAAAAAAATCTAAAACAACAATGTCGGATGATTTTGAAGTTGGAGGAGAAAATTTGTGCAAGCGCTAGTGCAAGATGAGGATTTGTGTTTAACAATCATATAAATTTGTATTTTTTTTTTTTTTAGACAATGACCGATCGTTTCCCTATATAAGACCCTTATTCCTAAGCAGGGATTGTGTCGAGCCCTTTGAAGCAGCACTGAAAAAGCAATTTGGACCTTCAAGCCGTTGATCCCCATTGAAGTCCACTATATAGAGAAAAATCCTGGAATGTTTTCCTCAAAATCCTTAATTTCTTTTCAACTGAAGAAAGAAAGACATGAACACCGTGGATGACATGGGGTGAGTATACTGTATTATCAGGAAATTTTAATTCAGTAGTGAACTAATCCTTTAATCACACTTTGCAAAAAGCACATTAAATATGATAATACTGGTAGTCAACTGTACTTAAGTGACATGAGAAAATGTCTCAGGTTTCATTAAAATATTGTAATGTTTTTCAAAGACAAACAAAAAATTCTTGGGTTTGGAATGACATGAGGCTGGATATCTGATGATAATTTTCGTTTTTTGGTGATCTAGCGATTTAATTGATCCAGTATCTCAACTTATGGCTCAACCAATGGCGGGACTACCTGTTTTACAGAACAATGGAAGACAAAAGTCGGGACAGGAGAAGTTTTTAGGAATTCTGTTTGTAAACAATAATGTTTGGCACCACTAGTAATGCAGAAAACACATTTCACCTTTAAAATCCTGAAGATGAGTGATCCTGAGTGAGTTTAATTATGATTTATATCTGCAAAGATTATTAAAAGGTTACGATTGCAAAGATGGAAAAGATTACCATCGTAATGGGATTTTAGGAGAGGGGAGGGCGCTCAGCGAACATCCATGTTTAATGTTGGTAATCTGAGGAGGATCTTGAGGAAAGATCGGTCTCAAAGAGAAACATCAAGGCAATTAACACTGCAAATTCCAAAGGAAGATAACCGTCTTTGATTGGATTAAAGAGTGAATGTCGGTGAGCTTTCTTTAAAAGAAAACCACTGCATACTAGGTTAATACTGCTTTATTTATTCTCATCTCGCAGACCGCTGAGATGGGCCGTATTTTTAACTAATCAGCCTGACCAAGGCTTCCTCCCTCCTCTCTCTCGGTCCCAGAGTAATTACGGCAGTGGAGACCCCCGCTCTGCTTTCCAACAGCACCATTAATAACTGTTGTGTAATCAAATTATCCGTCCTCTCCCTCTCTCGGTCGCTGATGATTAGTCCGCTGTAATGAGCAGCGCTGATGGCCTGCATGCAGCTTTGATCTCTAAACTCCCATCAGAGGCCTGTGGAGCCGAGGGCCACGAGACCCGCTCTGGAGGTGTGGTACGCCAGGAGTCTCGGCTGCACTGGGAAACTAATGGCTTCGAGAGAGAGGTTCTGCAAAACCGAGCCCGCCTTATTTAAGAAACGACACCGTGGCACTGACAGCGCCGGGGCTGAGAGATAAATGATGTCAACCTTTGGTAGAATAAAAAAGAAGAGAGCAAAGTAATTATTTCTCGACAAGGATCACTGACCCATCAGTCCTTGCACAGGTGATAAGTTCAGAGGAAATATCTACCCAGCTTATGGACTCCATGAGAGACCCTTTATGGCATGGCCTACAAATTTCTTACTTTAATATACTTCTTGCATCAGGAGCGGGATGACGAGTTGTGTCTGACCATCAAATGAATGGCAGAACGATCCACAGGTGTCGGAGTGAGTAAGATGGCCTTGCATTTGTGTCACCCGAGGTCACGGTGGGGTGACGGCTGCCATATGTTGGTCTCATCATTGGCTTTGACATCACCATTATTCACCTGCAGTGCTTACAGCACATGTAAGCAGTTTGCGAAGACTTTATGAGCAAGATGGACCATACCCGACAGCGTGACTGATTTTCTCACTACGCTACCATGCCGTTGTCACCTCTGTGTCATCCAACATCTGCTAAACTGACAAAAAAAAGCTCTCCAAGCTCAAAGCACGCTTGAAAACACACAAAGGCCCTCGACGTCACTCTGCTGTAGTTTATCATTTATGCACGTTTATTTGAGCTTCAGATGTTCCCTTTTTCTTCCGTGTTGCCTGACAGATGCCTCCACTGAATCTTGTTCTACCGAGGGAATGAATGCAGCTATTTAATGAGCACCGAAGTAATTATCATAACAGAGAAACTATTAAAGAAAACTAATGAGTAGAATGGAAGGCTCAATTACATTTGCCAAAAAAATGTACGTCTTTTTTTCCCCCATTCTTAAAGCACTCCAATTCAAGAGCAGGAAATGAATCGAGTTGAGTGGCGCAGCAATGGCTCTGCGTGACTAAGCAACGGAATTCATCTTTTGGATATTTGTTCAAATTTAATACCAGTTTAAAGCAGCTACTTTGTAAGATTCACTGAGAAAAATCTGCTACAACAACTAGTTGACCAATACTTGATTGTTAAAGCATAATGACCGCTAAATTGTGTAATTGACCATTGCCCGGCGAATGATTTCCTCCAGAGCTGTGCTAGTCTCATATCACTCTTTCTTCTCACATAATACTCAAATCAATATTTCATGTCTGTTTATTTATTTATTTAGTAAGTAGCCGTGAAATAAGCGGGATAATGTATAGTTAGCCGCTCATTATCGCATAAACAAACCACTTCAGGGTTATGTGACACCTGTGTCTAGAATACAGAAGTGCTGATCACCATGCCTGGGTTTATTTTGTGATAATGAACAGCTTTGCTTTTATTTATAATGCATAACAATATGCAAGCACTTAATATGGCCAAAATGGATAATGTGCACAAATAAATAAATGCACAAATGAACAAATAAATGCACAAACAAATAAAATGCACACCTAATAATACTGCTGCGAAGTTCATGTTATGTGTGACGTTAATTATATAAGGTATATCATATTACAAAACACAGACATGTCTACTGTACGTGTGTAAAATAAAATAAAAATTTACTAGCTGAAAAATCATTTGAACAAAACTATTATGTTAATAGTTCTTTCAGACCAGATTCAAAGCATGGCTCTAGCATTGCAAATCAGCCTTGCACGTGCACATCTTATAGAAGAGAAATTTAATAACACCGACTCTTTGCTGGATGAGATATGTCTGATCAAAGACAGTCTATATACACAGCTGAAACTCACTTGATTAAAGTCATGCTCGGGATAAAATTAATAAATAACTAAGAAAAAATTGGTCATGGGAGCTGGGGAGGTTGTAGATGGCTTTAAGTTAGACCACAGCACTAAGACTAGATGTGGCACTGATCTAAACTCCCTTTGTGTCACTGTAGCCTCGCTGCCACGTCCAATTAACAGCCTGTCATATTTCCCAGCATGCAGCCAGAGCGATTCATCCCTGGGGAGACAGTCTGCCCTGCATAACGATGGTCTATCGCATCTGTCTCAACAAGCACCTTTCTGCAAGCAGATCCTTTCCACTAGATATCTGCAAAACCAGACTAAATGGTCTAGCATCAGTCGCATGAGTAATTGCAGCGGTGTTAACTGGTCCAAGGGACGGTATCCATGGATACAGTCCACCTGGTCGGGATAAGTTCACTCAACATGTGATAGCGGGTGAGCAGGCCAGGACACGAATGGTGTCAAAGCACCTCCGATCAACCCTAATGAAGCCCAACTGATTCATGAGCGAGAATGACTCATCTGCCGTGAAGGCAAGAGGCGACCAAATCTCTGCCAGTCTGCTTCAGGCGTTGCCGTGCCACGCTGGCTTTACATGGCACCTTTGAATGTCCCGTGTCACTGTTTTGTCTTTGTTGATTGCTAACAAATGAGAGATGTGTGGAATAAGCAGTGATGCTGCTGTTATTAGCAATGCTTTCTCGACAAGAGGTTGTAGACCACAGTTTGGTAACACAGTAGGTGAATAAACACTGTGAATCATGCCCAGCTCTGAACTGCTCATTTTCTGATCTGTGATAATCAAATTCCCACCCTCGGTGTCATCAAGAAGGAAGCGGTCTTGTTGTTTTTCAACATACTGAAAGGAGAGCAGAAGATAAAAAGCATCATCACAACATAAATGTTTGTGTTAGGTAGCTAATCTGCAGTGTTTCTTAGAACCATGCACTTTATAAAGACAGGGGAAAAAAACTCTTTAAAGGGCTTAAATAAAAATGACATCAGAGTTTAGAAGTTTGGGGTCAGTGTGTGTGTTTTTTTTTTTTTAATGAAATTAATACTTTTATTTAGCAAGGATGCATTAAGTTGACCAAAAGTGACAGTAAAGATATGTATAATGTAACAAAAGATCTCTATTTTAAACACAGTTCTTTACATTTATATTCCTAAAAGGATCTTGAACACAACAGATAATTCTAAGAAATGTTTCATGAGCATCAAATCAGCATAATAAAATGTTTTCTGAAAGGTCATGTGACACTGAAGACTGGAGTAATGGCTCAGATTTGCTTTATTACATTTAAATATGTTAAAATAGAAAACAGTTTTTTTAAATTGTAGTATTTCACAATACTGTTTTTACTATACTTTGATCAAACAAAGCAGCATAAGATACTTTTTAAACACATTAAAAAATCTCACCAACCGCAATCTTAATTGAACAATATATGTACATACAATTAAATCATCATAAATTTAAATTCCTCTGATTTAGTATGTAAGAGAGAATATACAAATCCAAAATGTCCAATGCAAATGTTACAGCTTGTGCTCATTTACACTTGAAATATAAGTTGAAATGTAAGCAGACATAACTAAATATTTATGGTAGCCTTCAACCAGGAATACTGACTGGAATAAACGGAATAGATCAATGAGCTTACTCTTTGTGGGACAGACTTCAGTCCTTAAGACACATATGAAGAAGTTGACATTTACACTTGTTTATACTACAAGAGAGAACATTCAAGAGATGCATTACTTCTTAGCGACTCTTGAGCAAATGGAAAACTCTTGCCACCACTTTTTTGAGCGAGTCACTTATGCTTGCAAGGTTTAAACACAAAAATCTAAAATAAAATGCTTAAAATATCAATGCATTAAATGTCAAATTGTCCAGTCTTCCCCTACTTGAACTGTACGTCCCAGTTTTAAAAAGGGCTTAAGAATGACAATGCAGAGGTGCAGGATTGGTAAACACTGGTCTAGATGATTCAGTCAATTCAAACACCTCCCACTGATCATTAACTCATCAAAAACGTCTTACACCACGGCTGACCACAGGAGGCCAGATTCTCCCTTTCAAAAAGGTTTCGGTAGCAAAACAGTATAATTAATAACGTTCTCAAAGCAAAACCTCTTTTAGAACAGAATCCCAGGCCATCAAGTGATCAGACATCAATATCAGCACAGCAAGAAACACATTTAGCATTGCCGCTTTAGCCCGGAGCTAAACGAATGTCTGCACGGCTGTGTAGAGAGAGCAGACGTTTATTTTCAGACACTAATACATCAGACACACAGTCGTCTCTCTCTCACTCTCTCTCTCTCCTTCCCAGGAGCTAGGCTAATAGCTGACCATGAGCACAGCAGGGCACGCAGTCTGAAAAGGGAGGGCTAAATGATAGCAGATCTGCAGTCTCTCCAAGAGAGCGAAGTAGCGTGAGTGGGAAATGGACGACCTATCTGCTGTCTTCACCATGGGAACTATTATCAGACCCGGTCATGCTGTGCCATTTCCAAATAAATAAATCATCTTCAAGGCTCAGCAGAAGAATTAATCACCTGTAGCATTGTCTCACACACACACGCAATCACCCGCCTGTCATCAAACCCCATTAACTATTATGTCACATACAAAACAGGATTAAAAGCAGCATATTCAAACTCGATTACTACATTTACTGAAGAAAATCTGAGTGGTGTTGGCGTGTGAAACTCGCCGACGTGATGCTAGTGTATTGTGGGTGGTTGCTAAGGTGTTCTAAATGGTTTGTACTATCCGTGTTGCTATGTGATTTCTTACTGGCCCAAGTGAAAAAAGCCCAACTGTCTAAGACTGTAAGTCCACCATCTTTAGGGTTGCAAAGGGGTGGAATATTTCCGGTAAATTTTCAAAAACTTTTAAAGAAACTTTGATTTAGTGTTATGAGTGGTTTGTACTATCCGTGCTGCTATGTGATTTCTTAATGGCTCAAGTGAAAAAGCCCAGCTGTCTAAAACTGTAAGTCCTTCAGCTTTAGGGTTGCAAAGGGGTGGAATATTTCCGGTAAATTTTCAAAAACTTTCAAAAAACTTTGATTTAGTGTTATGAGTGGTTTGTACTATCTGTGTTGCTATGTGATTTCTTAATGGCTCAAGTGAAAAAGCCCAACTGTTTAAAACTGTAAGTCCTTCAGCTTTAGGGTTGCAAAGGGGTGGAATATTTCCGGTAAATTTTCAAAAACGTTTCAAAAAACTTTGAAAAGTTTCCAAAAATTCTGGAACACTTACAGAAATTTACTTGATTCTCAGTCTTTATATACATCATCTGAAAGCTGAATAAATAAGCTTTCCACTGATGTATGGTTTGTTAGGATAGGACAATATTTGGCTGAGATACTGTACAACTATTTAAAAATCTGGAATCTGAGGGTGCAAAACAATCTAAATATTGAGAAAATTGCCTAGTTAAAGTTGTCCAAATGAAGTTCTTAGTAATGCATATTACTAATCAAAAATTAAGTTTTGATATATTTATGGTAAGAAATGTACAAAATATCTTCATGGAACATGATCTTAATATCCTAATGATTTTTGGCATAAAAGAAAAATCAATAATTTTGACCTATACAATGTATTATTGGCTATTGCTACAAAAATACCCATGCGACTTATGACTGGTTTTGTGGTCCAGAGTCACAAATGGCATGGGATGAGTTACCTTTTAGGAAAAAAAAAAAAGTCTACAGGTCACATTAAATATAAAATAAACAATAAGTTTAACATCACAGCCATGAATTTGGATGCAGGATGATTTATGGGAAGGAACATTTTAATTCTGGAAGGAATCTGATTGGATAATAATCAGTCAAATGCAGGATGAGTCATCAATATTTTGGCTTTTTTTCAGAATAGAAAAACTACATTTTAAATGTGTATAACTGCAAAAGGTGGATTTTGTTTAACAGTTTGTGCTTTTCAAATGTTTTTGAAAGGAGTCTCTTACAGTATGCTCACCAAGACTATATTTTATAAAAAAATACAGTAAAACAGTAACATTGTGGAATTTTATTACAGTGTAAAAGAACAGCTTTCTATTTTCATTTATTTTAAAATGCGACTTATTTCTGTGATGCCAAAGCTACATTTTCAGCATCATTTCTCCAGTTTTCAGTGTCACATGATCCTTCAGAAATCATTCTAATATGCCGTTTTCCTGCTCAAGAGATATTTATTATTATTATCAATGTTGAAAACAGTTCTTTTGTAGAAACAGTAATCCTTTTTTATAAAGTTCAAAATGACAGCATTTATTTGAAATAAAATATTTAGACATTATAAAATGTCTTTACTGCCACATGCATGACCAACTGAATTACATGTGGTCTTTAATACACAAGATAATGAGTTTGTTCAACTCAACTAACCTTAAGTATGTGCAATATTAATAATAATGCTTGCAAGTAGTACTAATTGCACTCACTATCCTAGACACGTCATCTTTTCTCTCAGTCTGACTGCTAAATCAATATATTCCATCATGGCAGCACACTATATATCCACATACACTGGAATCTGTAATGAAAATCAATGGGATTTAACTTGAACATGCACAGAGGGAGCTTGGTTGTGGGTACCATGGAGATGAAG
>JAFVLL020040765.1:0-10750 GCA_021397915.2 Tor tambroides
TTTTGGCTCTACAAAGTGCTGTTGCTAATGACTTGTAGTACAGCTTGGCTGATGGCATTGCAACATTTCTTCTGAACCCAATGCAGGTCAGTGGAATAGTAAGTGAATTAGATGAGGGGCGATTGTTTTCCCCACTGTCTTGGCCTTTACTGCGCCAGCAGTTTCTCTTTCTCTCTCTGCTTCCTTCTCTCTGGTACTATCTCTCGAGTTCTCTTTCAGCAGCTCTCTTATTCTCCCACACTGCCTCACAGGCCAGGACTCTGGTGTCAAGTGTTTGACAGGGGTTACTCTTTAGCTGAGGTGATGTCCGGCTGACTGTTATGTCAGAGGTGTGTCACCATAGATACTGGAAACGTCTGTGTCACATTAAGAATCACAGGGAACCCGTCCAAATGTCTGTTCAAATGTACGAAACTTGAGTTTGTGACAGCGAGGGAAAATGGGAAAGCAATTAAGCTTTGTAAAAGCATTTAAATTAAAATTTTAAAGCATTTGAGTGTTCATGTGAATGGCTGTCAAGGTCGCATTTTACCCCATAATCAAAGGAAAAACATTAAATCATTTGTTACATAAAGCCTGTTTTAGGACATTGTTATTCCCTGCTTTGTTTCATTTTCAGGCACATACTTTCATGATAATTAAGCCCTCTGGTAACACTTTAGGGACCAATTCTCACTATTTATTAGTATTTGTTTATTAGTATTTATAAAGCACATATTAATGCCTTATTCTGCTTGACCATATTCTAGATCCCTTATTCCACCCCATACCTAAACGTAACAACTACCTTATTATTATTAATACGGGTGGGTAAAATATGACGTATTGTGAGATTCACCTGCATGATATATTATTCAATCGGTCCCACTTTATATTAGGTGGCCTAACTACTATGTCGTTACATTTAAATTAATCATTTGATACAATGCACTTATTTTGTACATACATGTTTTACATTGTACTTATAATTTTAAAAAGACCTGCATGTAATTACATCTGTTATTAATTTCAGTAATTGTAGTGTCGATCCATCCCTTACACCTTAACCCATCCTTAAACCTAACCATACCACCAAACCTGTCCTTATTATACCCGTATTCCACCTTAATAGCAGCAAATGTGTTTTGCAATACAATATAAACACAATAAGTCAATTGTAGGCTACTTATTTTTGATGTAAGTAAGGCCATCTAATATAAAGTGGGACCATTCAATTTGATATTATAGTTTTGTAAACAAGCAATAACATGTCAGTCTGAAAGAGGATGTTTAATACTAATTAGTATTTTCTTCATGGACTGTTATAGACGTATGAAATATTCCAGTACTCCCACATTTGCAGTGTCAAAGCGATTCACAGCGAAAACAAAAATAACCCAGAGACGACTGACATTTTTGGAAGTGTTGTGATGCTGACACCTCCCAAAATATGTCACCTTCGCCAGCTGCTCTCCTCAGTGTTTCACCCAGACCAGTAACCAAGAAACAGAGTGCTTCTCAAACACCATTTACTGGAGTTTTATTAGTCAAAACCAGGCTCTAACTCTTCTTCCTTGTTTTGCAGGCCGCAGCACCTTGGATTCTTCCTCATTGTGTTGACCTCCACCTCAGAAACAAATGACAAATATCAATTTGAAATACTAAACCAGTGGGATTGTCCTGGTGAAGGTTGAATTCGGTGGTTGTCTGATATCTGGAGCCACATGACTGTCCAGGCTGGAAGGATAGAGGTGGCGCTAGTTGAGTTTGAGGGTATGGAGAATACTAGCGGTATGGACAATTTCAATGACCCAGACTATCCCAACGAGATGACGGCTTTGACGGTAGAAATGCCGGAGTTTGGGCCTGGCAGCACTTACTGCAATTCTGCAAAAGTGTCACCATATAAAGAGAGGACACCACAAAGTCTGGACAAACCGCAATCACCTGTCCTGCCTCCTCACACGAGGAGAGGGCGCGCCAGCTGCACTAGTCTGATTTCCAACTGGAAATTACTCCTGAACAGTGAAGGAACGCAAAGTGAGACGATCTTCAGTAAACTGGCCAAAGAATACGAGGACTTGTTTATTGATAAGCGACTTCTCGATGACGGCGATCAAAAGGTCATCATTAACATCGCCGGTCTTCGCTTCGAAACCCGCCTGAGGACCCTCGACCAGTTCCCAGACACCCTTCTGGGCGACCCAATGAAAAGAATGGGCTATTTTGACCCCATGAGAAACGAGTATTTCTTTGACCGCAATCGTCCAAGCTTTGACGGGATCCTGTACTACTATCAGTCAGGGGGGAAGGTCCGCCGGCCCGCGAACGTACCTTTAGATGTCTTCGCGGATGAGATCATCTTCTACGAGTTAGGACAGGAAGCCATGGACCAGTTCCGTGAGGAGGAAGGCTTTATCAAAGACGTGGAGATCCCATTGCCGTCCAATGAGATTTACAGGCAGTTCTGGCTGCTCTTTGAGTATCCCGAGAGCTCAAACGCAGCCAGAGGGGTGGCTCTCGTTTCCATCTTCGTCATCGTCATCTCCATCATCATATTCTGCATGGAGACTCTTCCAGAATTCCGTGAGGACCTGGAGATTTTTCCAACTGCAGGTGTTTCCTTCAACCAGACACATCCCTCAGGTGCTCCTCCAAGTGCCTCTCCCAAAACCATCAGCAGCACCTTCTCCGACCCCTTCTTCATTATTGAGACCGCTTGCATCATCTGGTTCTTCTTCGAGCTCTCTGTGCGTTTTCTGGTTTGTCCCAGCAAGCGGGAATTCTTCAACAACATCATGAACATGATTGACATTGTCTCCATTATCCCCTATTTCGTCACTTTGATAACTGAGGTCGTGACCACCACCAATAAGTCCAACACGGGGCAGAATATGTCCCTGGCTATCCTGCGAATCATTAGACTGGTGCGAGTCTTCAGGATCTTTAAGCTTTCCAGACACTCCAAAGGGCTGCAGATCCTGGGCCAGACACTCAAGGCCAGCATGAGGGAACTTGGCCTGCTCATCTTCTTTCTCTTCATCGGCGTCATCCTCTTCTCCAGCGCCATCTATTTCGCTGAGGTGGATGATCCTAACACCCAGTTTGTTAGCATCCCTGATGGATTCTGGTGGGCTGTAGTGACCATGACCACTGTGGGATATGGAGACATGTGTCCTATTACGTTAGGCGGTAAGATTGTGGGCACCCTATGTGCCATTGCTGGGGTGTTGACCATCGCCCTGCCTGTGCCTGTAATCGTCTCCAATTTCAACTACTTTTACCATAGAGAGACAGATCAGGAGGAAAAGCAGCCCATAGCTGAGTCAACCGATCAAGCTTTAAAGTCAGGGAACAATACAAAACATGGAAGTAGTTCCTCTCTGAACAAGGCAAATGGGAACTGGCAGACTGACAAATCTAAGTGTTAAAACCCAACTTAATTTTCATGAGCGTGAATCTCATTAAACATGTTCAGGTCATATTTCACCACAAAATCAAGAGACCCAGATAGCATACTGCAAGATGTCTTCATCTGGAAACCATCTGCTGTGTATAAACATCTGATAGATGTCTTTAAGATGTCAGTTTTACTAAAGACATTTTCTAAACGTCTATTTGACATCTGATAGGAATTGTCCTACAGACGTATTGCAGATGGGCAAGCACTCTAAAAAATATGTCTTGCAAATGTCTCCGTGATGTATGTGTGTTATCAGGGTAATATTTTGCATAAAGAAAATAGTCTATTTTAGTATCACTGCAAGTTTTATCATAGCAAAAAAACACATTCTCATTCCAGTTCTCATAAAAGTAATGCACCTGGATGTTTTACCTTCATTTTGTAATTGTCATTATTCTCAATGGCTATTTTCATCAGATTCTGATTAATGTAATAGAGTATCTTATTTATCTTTATCAGTCAAATGCTTTACAGCAAGTACTTCCAAGATGAATAAATAAATGGTTTACAATTTATATAGTTACGTCATACATTTTTCAGCAATAAGAAGTTTTTTTCTGCATTATATTAATGCAAATGAGGAAGAAATATAATGCAAATAGGCTATAAAATGACTATATTTTTTGCTTTTTTCGAAATTTGTGAAATATGACCTTGACAAGTTCTCCACAGGTTTTTTGAGATTCAGCCAATAATTGTTATAGCGCTTCAGTGTTTGCTAGAATTTTTTTCAGTTCTTGGGAACAGATGATTATAAATGTTACCTAACTTGAATGATACAAATGTGATAACAGTTTCTCTGAAAACATAAGTAGCAGAATTTAAATTTCATGTTAGCTTTCCATCTGTGTTGCGTAATCCTTTTATTAAATTATAATTCAACCTAAACCATAATCTCATAAACCTATCACATCCGGTCCACTATGTGTAATTAAATATTACAGAATCACTCTGAAAATTAAATGACACCTGCACTGTCATCAAGTGTGTTTGGGTGACTTCCACCAGCATACTACCATTTTGAGTATGCAAAATGGCACCTTTAACATTTATATGTAACACCATTGTCTCTAAGTATGTGTTTTCTAATATAATTCCAAATTAAGTATTTCATAATTGTTTCATTTTGCATTTGAAATGATAATCATTATGGTTTGTTGTGGCACTTTAGAGGAAGCTCAGCCAATGATGAGGAGAAATGCATCCAGAGTTTTCCACTTACAGTCCATATTCATTTCTATGAATGAGATGAGCATAACAGTGCCTTTCACTCAAATGGGCTGAACCTGTTGTTGCAGGCATGCTGTCATACGGGTTTTATATTGAGTGGAATTGATTTCCTTGTATTATTGGTGAATGTTGGCTTGATTCGAATTAAATATATATTCATAGACCTATCAAGACAAGACTAAAATATCACTTTCTCAGATTCAACAGTTACCTAAGGAAAGTTTAGAGAAATTAAGAATTTTCTTTGAGAAAAACACCCTAAAACGTGATAAAGACATTCATTTTTGAAACATTTTGATTAAAGGAACACTCCACTTTTTTGGGAAATAGGCTCATTTTACAACTCCCCTAGAGTTAAACAGTTGAATTTTACCGTTTTTGAAACCATTCAGCCGATCTCCGGGTCTGGCAGTAGCACTTTTAGCTTAGCTTAGCGTAGATCATTGAATCTGATTAGACCATTAGCATCTCGCTCAAAAATGACCAAAGAGTTTCGATAATTTTCCTATTTAAAACTTGGCTCTTCTGTAGTTACATCGTGTACTAAGACTGACGGAAAATGAAAAGTTGTGATTTTCTAGTCCGATATGGCTAGGAACTATACTCTGATTCCGGCGTAATAATCAAGGAACTTTGCTGCCGTGCCATGGGTGCAGCAGGCGCAGTGATATTACGCAGCGCCTGAAAGTAGTCCCCAGCTAGGTAACTAGTTATGATATAGCTGGGGACTACTTTCAGGCGCTGTGTAATATCATTGTGCCTGCTGCACCCATGGTATAGCAGCAAAGTTCCTTGATTGAATGAAAGTATAGTTCCTAGCCATATCGGCCTAGAAAATCGCAACTTTTCATTTTCCGTTGGTCTTAGTAAACGATGTAACTACAGAAGAGTCAAGCTTTAAATAGGAAAATTATCGAAACTCATTTGGTCATTTTTGAGCGAGATGCTAATGGTCTAATCCGATTCAATGATCTATGCTAAGCTAAGCTAAAAGTGCTACCGCCAGACCCGGAGATCGGCTGAATGGATTCAAAAATGGTAAAACTCAACTGTTTAACTCTTGGGGAGTTGTAAAATGAGCCTATTTCCAAAAAAAAGTGGAGTGTTCCTTTAATAAGTGAGAATATACAACATTTTGTCGGAAAGAGAATCAGGGAGCTATGAGCCAAGGTCTCACTGTATTATATAAGTTGTTTTGCAAAATCTTGTGAATCTTGTTGAGCTGTTTCCCAAGACATACTGGATATAAACACATATTTTCATTGTGTTTTTGATGTTATAACTGCTGCTATTTTATACTTACCTAAAGTTATGTCATTTTAGTGTGTTATTGTTCTTTTAATGGGTGCAGGAAGACATTATTAAGCAGAAAGCTGTCATTGTTAATCTGACATTTATTTGCACATTTTGCCTCTATAATGATTGTTCTTCACAGTCTAACTGAACATTGGTGGTTGTGCTAGAGAATGAATTGTACATTTAAACCCTTTTATTCTATAATTAGAATCTAATGAGAATATTCAAAGCCTTTGAAAATATTAATAAGGAATCTTCAGGAACTTGTATATCATGTGCTTAGCCTGACAACTTATCATAGTTGATTGTAAATTTATGACTGTAAATAAGTAACATGCAGCCATTTACTGTGGTATTAATTGTGTACTGTATGTATTAAAATTATACATTGTGCAACTGTTGCAGTGTTTGACCTGAAATGCAAATCCCAGTGATACGAATCACAGGCTGCTGGTGTGGTCACTTCAAAACTTTTCAATAATTATTGTAGAGACTTGCATTTATTAGCTGAAGAAGTAATTTTGTTCTTTTATGTTAGACATGACATGTCCCTTTACTGATAAAAATGCATTTTTTTTTCTCTCTTAGATTTTCATAATTTGCCAGGACAGCAAAGCCATAAAATTATTCAAATTGCATTTTCTGTAAAATATGGAAATCATCTTGCAGTGTGAATGTCCTCAACATGAACTGCAATATAAAGAAACCTATTAAAATTAATAATGTGAAAAGACGTTCAATTAAAAGATACTGGCATTATCTAATTGGATTGTATTATCACAAATGACTATAGTCATGGATTTACACATTCATTACCTAAAATCATTACCTAAAAAAAATTAAATTGTGGCATGACTGTCCTAATCTCATAAAGTAACATTTAAAATGAACAATATAGATATAGAAACTGAAAGATGGCTTTAAAATGGTGACTTGGCATTTTTCCAATAACCTGCATTCATGTATTTAATCACACGTGTTTTACATTAGACGGCTGATACTGTAGTCAGAAAGTATGTCGAAAAGTTATCTGGCGGTCAGGTCTTTGAGGTCCCCCACCTCTCTGAAAACCCCTCTTCCTCATTCACTGTTATATAAGATGCTCTCATTACCAGCAATAACAGGCTTGACTTTCACTGTAACATGAGCAGCTCCTCTTTTTCTCTTTCATCAGAGACAGATCATAGCCATGCTTCCCTGTTCCTCTCGCGTTGTTGCTTAGCTGTTTAATCACCCACTACACCCT
This sequence comes from Tor tambroides, assembly GCA_021397915.2. Taxonomy (NCBI): domain Eukaryota; kingdom Metazoa; phylum Chordata; class Actinopteri; order Cypriniformes; family Cyprinidae; genus Tor; species Tor tambroides. Next base: position 7,215 of record JAFVLL020040765.1, read on the forward strand.
CATTCACTATTCCTACACTACTCCACTAATATGTGAATAAAAGTGTGTCCATGCAGAATTCATTCAGTGAGATGCTCACAGGGTATAGTTCTTAAGCAGCTAGCTGTTTATAGTGTACATCACTTGTACACTCAATGTTAAGGGCACTTGATAATGTCCACTATAGTTTTGGACAGCAACACAAATGCCTCAAATACTGCACTATATAAGGGTATAGGGGCAATTCTGAGCACAGCCCGTCTCTTTTTTTTCAGTGTAAAATGAAGATTTGGATGTATCTGAAGAGTAGGACCCTATATGGAATCATTTAACTACCACAGTTTTTTTTTTTTACTTGTCTTGTGGAAAAACAAGTGGGCTCACTTGTTGTGTACTTCAAATATTAAACATATATTTAAAAAAAATGTACTTGCAGGTAATTGATATATTAATTAAATAAATGACATTAAAGTGTACTCAAAGAGAGTCCACTTTACTGTTTTAACACACTTTAAAGGGATAGCTCACCCAAAAATGAAAATTACTCATGATTTACGATTCACTTCAGAAGGCCTTTTTATGATGGATTTATGCACTTTTTTGGGCTTAAAATCTCAGCCCCATTCACTGCCATTATAAAGCTTGTAAGAGCCATGGCCTTTTTTCAAATATAACTCCGATTGTTTTCATCTAAAAGGAGAAAGTCATATACACCTGGCTTGATGGTGAGTAAATCATGGGGTAATTTACATTTTTGGTTGAACTATCCTTTTAAGAAGTGACAAATTTTCAACTCCTAACAATCTTTTGTCATGCTTTACAAAAGTACACAAGTTTTGATGTGTTGACAAACATACTACAACACATGTAAAGTACTTAATTATAATTTTAACTCTATTTTACTATTTGATATTACAATGAAAGTTAAAAAATATTTGGAAGTACTAAATTGCAAATTCATTGTTTCAAGTTTGAGATTACAAATATACTAAAACTAGTGCTGTCAAACGATTAATCGCGATTAATCGCATCCAAAATAAAAGTTTTTGTTTACATAACATATGTGTGTATACTGTGTATATTTATTATGTATATATAAAGATACACACATACAGCATATATTTTAAAAATGTTTACATGTATATACGTGTCTATATTTATATTCATATAATGTATGTCATATATAAATATATTTAATATATAAACGTAACATCTTTTTCTTAAAAAAATACATGAATGTGTTTGTATTTATATATACATAATAATTATACATGGTACACACACATATATTATGTAAACAAAAACTTTTATTTTGGATGCGATTAATCATTTGACAGCACTAACTAAAACACATGACATAGGTTTCAATAGATATGACATTAAATTATATTTTAGTTTTACCATAAATGCTTCATGCATTTAGAAGTTTATCCATAAATAACAGAATTGCGAAAATGTACTCAAGTCCTACTAAATTGGGTCAAAAACACTCTTAAGTTCAGTTAATTGCACTTAATATAAATTTAAACTATAATAGCCTACATTTTCATTTAATATAAAATACAATGCCATTAAGTGTCTGAAAATGTTACATTCAGTTCACACTTAGGTGTACTATTTTTAAGTATTATTTCCATATTAAATACTCTTTTTAAAAGTATGCTGAAGTGTGCTTATTTTCTCAAGGGTTGTGTTTCTGTATTTCCTGTTGGAACAGGAAGTTGGCTCAGAATATATAATAAAGTCCTCATCCCATTTTAATTATATAACATTTGTATACAGACTTGCTAAATGCTAAAGCTAGTCAGAGGCAGGCAGTATAATGTGTTGTAAATCCGCTAAAAGTTTATTTTGTAAACACTTAGGAGCTATTAGCATAGCCCCAAAGCTAAGAAATTAGCTAAAAACTCTAATTTTGATTTTACACTGAGTCAAACATGAGTTAAAATGAGGATAGCACTGTATTACCTCTCTGCAAGAGCACAAAGATCGACTCTGTGACTTGTTTTTTCTCCAGTCATAATAGCTTTGTCTCCTGTAGCGATCTGACAAAAGCCCCAGGAGTGATCACTGAAGTGCAGGTAACACTAGCCCAAATGCTGCCGCATTTGGTAAGAGAAACAATGGCCACTGGTCAAAGTAAAGACTGGAACAGTGTTGGATGAAGGCACGTAATGTGACAAGGTACTTCAGTGAAAGAAACAGCTGTGCGCAGGAGAGGTAGGCGATGAGAGAGGCTGTCAGTGCTTTCTGCTGTTATTCATGAACCTGAAAGCAACTCTGTATAAGTATAATTATGATAGTCATATCTATTACATAACAAACTGGCTGTTACAAGGTCTTAGGAATGGTGCGTGACTGTGTTTGTGAGGAGTTAGTTCTTGTTTTTCATTTAACAGGATGACCTGACACCTGCCTCCTACATTCGCACACACAAAACCAATGCAATATTTATGTACAGTAAACAGAGCAAACTGACTGACCCCATTTGCACTATATACTGGCTCCCAGGGTCCAAATTTAACACAGGTCGAGCACAAAATACAAGACAACATGTAATTCAAAACAGTTAGACTGGTCAACAGGCTAATGTTTTTTTGTTTTTTTGTTTTTTTTAAGAACTGCAATATAATGCATTGCTTAAAGGTGAAATTAAATTTCTGTGCTGGTAAAAAGCACCTTCAAAAAATTTCACATAAGTGTTTCACAAAAGTATGTATCTTTAAAATGCAAAGTACAGTTTCACATACTTGTATTTAAGTACATTCACCTACCATTGGCAGATGTTGTTCATTTTGGACCCTGCTAATATCTGATTGTAGAATATGTTATTAAAGGTGCATTTATTTATATATTTTTCATTCATTTTTTTATGTTGTTTTTTTGTGTATGCAGTCGCCTTGAAGCTTTACTGACACCTGGTGGTGTGGATGCAACATCACATAATAGCTCAATGATGTCTTTGTAATTTTCCCAGTCAGACATGATTCATTTATCCCATATGAGATGCTATAGGTGTTTGATGCTACTGATATAACTGTCTAGTCTTCATACTGATTATACCTTTAATCACTTTATAGCCTATCTATATCAGTAGATTTTTTACGTGTACTGCCATTAAAAGGCTTGAGATCAGTTTTTAGAATCAGAATTTAGCAAGGATGCATTAAATTGATCAAATAAATCAGAACTGACAGTAAACACATTTACACAAAATATTCATATTTCAAATACATTATTTTCTTTATATTCATTAAAGAATCTTGAAAGAAAGAAAAAACAAACACAGCACAAATGTTTTCAACATTGACAATGATTAAAAAAAAGTTTCTTGAGCAGCAAATAATCATAAATAAAACATAACTAAATAAATAAAATATAAATAATTTACATTTTACAATATATTCAAATAGAAAACAGTTATTTCAAATAATAAGAATATTTCACAATATTACTGTTATTACTGTGTATTTTTCAGCAAATAAATGCAGACTGGTGAACTGGAGACACTTAAAGGATGTAGAGACAGTGTAGAGACACTTAAAGGATGCTTTTTG
>JAFVLL020040769.1:0-41221 GCA_021397915.2 Tor tambroides
GGGGGGTTGACATTTCAACAAAATAAAAAATATTTGGACATCTTCATCCTGTTCAAAAGTTTTCACCCCTGGTTCTTAATGCATGGTGTTTCCTTCTGGAGCATCAGTGAATGTTTGAACCTTTTTTAATAGTTGTGTTTGAGTCCCTCAATCGTCCTCAGTGTGAAAAGGTGGATCTCAAAATCATACAGTCACTGCTGGAAAGGGTTCAAATGTGCAGAAGATGCTGGAAAACTGAAGATTTTGCAGGACATGGAGGATTTTTCTGAAGAACAGTGCTCAGTTTAACTGTTCAGAACAAACAAGAGACTCATAAACAACCATCACAAAATAAAAAACAGTCGTGGATCATCCAGGTAACCACACACAGTATTAAGAACTTTTGAACGGGGTTATTTTAATAATTTCAGCTATTTTTTGTCTTGTGAACTAAATGTAATCATCTTTTATGTAAAATATCTTACTCGGGACAGTACTAAATAAATAACAACGTGCATTTTGTATGATCTCTCTTATTTTGTTAAAATTATTTTCACAGATTCTGCAAGGGGTTCCCAAACTTTCGCATGCCACTGTATATATATATATATATATATATGAAAAATTCAAAGTGACAATTCAAAGTAAAACTTCTGAAAAAATCAATAGGAATTACAAATTATATCAGTTATTTTAGTGTCACTGAGATAATAGTTATTATTAATATTCAGAAACCATTTTTATTTGTAATTTATTCTCTGTTTTCAGACAATAAATTGTGTATTTGTCGTTTTTTAAAGTGTTTGTGTTTTCATTATTTTAATTTAATTTATTGAATTATATTTTTACTAATGGTTTAATTTTATTTATTTTAGTACATCAGGATAAACATGAAATGAAAAAAAAAAAGTTGCCTTGACAACTAGCTGAAATAAAATGTTAGTTTTAATAGCCTATTTTATTTCATTTTTATTTTTAGTTAACTAACTCTCTGTATGTTTAAACAGCCAATCTTTTAACAACTTCACTGAGACTCATGTTTGGACAACCAATAAGAAACGATAATGGATCAATTATGTGGATGATGTGGTCGATGATCTTTGGTGCATGGCATGATTGCACGTGTGTGTAACCATTTATACACAGTGATATGCACCTGTAAGAGAGTCATTTTCATTTTACTGTGGTACCTTTCACCTAGACTGCAGCTGTATTATCTCATCGCATTAAAATTCACAGTATCACACAATCACATATCCTTTTAATGTCATGTACTATACTAAAAGAAGAAAAATTCCTTATGATGAGTGATAGTTTAGGTCTTCTGCTCATCAGGCAAACACTGAGACTCCTGAAGACAAGAGCTTCTGATTGAATCAGCTGTGATTACAATGCCATGCTGTTGATGCTGCTTATCTTCATTTGTTTCCCATAAAGAAACCACTGTGAGGAAGTGATCATATTAGTACTGAGTAATAGCTCATCACTTGTATTATGTAGCCGCTTAACCTACTAAATACTGAATGTTCAGCACTTAAGGATGTTTTACACAAACACTGAGTTAACATATATTTGATTCCACATCTATACTGTAAATGTTCTGGAAAGAGTTATTTAAATGTGCAAAATGTGTCTGAATTTATAACTAAATACCGTGGTACGTAGAACATCATGAATAATTTTAAAATGGCTCTAAAATTTGATGAAATGATTTAATTTATAAATAAGTAAATAATATTAAATTATAAAATTAATAATAGTTAAATTAAATCTCATATATATAATTAAATCATATTAAACATTAAAATATTATATTGAGATATTTATTATGAAAATAAAGAACTAGAAATAATATATTGCTTGTTTGTTATCTTTCTGTTGAAAGATCACCACCTTTTGGCCTTACTTGTGAATCACAGTATGCTGGAAAGCTCATTCAAACACCATTGAGCTAAGGTAGCATTGTTTTATGTAATATCTGCATTTTTCATTACTGTGAGTACAACCTTTGAAAAAAAGACTTTGAGAAAACATTTGAAGCACTGTTGCACCAGAGCTTCAGGTCAGCAGATCAAAGTTTCACCTTGTCTATCATAAGCATAGCCTAATACTTGTAATCATTAACCTCCTAATAATCATTTTGATTAACCTCATAAGAACATAATGTGTTTTTCTTCTAATTTTCTTTATCAAACTAGGAGACCACTAAATCATGTGAATTTCTTCAGACTATCTTGAGGTTGTTAAGAGCACTATAAATTGAGCCCTAGTGACAGGTCAAATAAGCACTGTTAACTGTGTTTGAAATACTATATAAGAACATTGCTGTAACGGTATGTATTGCAATTATTAATATTCAAATTTCAAATATTCAAATTATATCGAAGCCTCGCGGTATCTCATTCGAGTGGTTTATTGTCATACACAGTAAATTCATTAAATCCACCTGCACTGACCTGTTTCAGCCTGTAGATGGAGACAATCTTCTTTTTCCATTTAACAAAATATACATGTATATTATTTCAAGTTTTTAACAAGTAGTTTTATTTATTTTGACCAGTTATTATTGTTTTTGTTGTTGGTGGTGTTGTTGTCAGTGGACAAAATCCATTAAATTCACTAATAGCCTACATTCAAATTAATAATAATGTAAAAATTTAATTCAAATAATATATGAAGTGAAAGTGGTGATGGTATTGTCAAGCATGGTGACCCATACTCGAAATTGGTGCTCTGCGTTTAACCCATCCAAGTGCACACACACAACAGTGAGTAGTGAACAAATGCGCACGTCAGAGACGAGTACATATGATGTTCTTTATACTCCAAGAAGTTCTGTAAAATTTAGTTTAGGACAGGGCAGTCAAATTCTTGCACCAAACTGTCTTATCTTATGTGAGGTGTGCTTTGAGAGGCAGGAATCTGTTTGTGTGTGTGTGTGTGTGTGTTCAAGTGTTAGAATTCCCACACTTCATTGCCATCATATAAAGTCATGTGAGCACTGCAGATCTCATTCTGAGTCAGTATGTCTATAAGAGTGCTTCTGTTCGGCCTGTTTCTGCTGCTCACTTCAGGTACAGTAAACATACAAATCCTATACACTGATGAGTGTTCATTAATATTAATCACTTCATGTCTTTGTTTGTAAACACCTAAAGCTTGAGGTGTGTAAAACAGAGTTAGCATCTTCATTGATGTTCTGTGTACCGTAAAAATTACGTAAGAGATTTTAAAAAAACAAGAAACAGGTTTAACCTCTTCTATTACAAAGAAATATCTAAAACAGTTCACTTTTGTTTAAGGGGCACAAGGAAAATCTGGCTCATTCCGAAAGGTAAGGAGGAATTTTTTTTTTTTTTTATAGTTCATTTAATTTTTAGAGGTTAAAATGATTATGCAGTGGCACATATGAGTGTATGTGTGTGTTATGTAGCCCGTGTGCGCTGAGATGGCCGAGATCCACGCGTGTCCCATGAACTTCGCACCTGTGTGCGGCAGCGACGGGAACAGCTACGCCAACGAGTGCTCGCTGTGTGTGGAAAGACTGTAGGTCACATACACGTACACACAGACAGCTGGAGTACAGTCATTATTTTGATTTATGACATTATAGCATTTGTGTGTCTTTTTCAGGAAAACCAAATCTGACATTTTAATCACAAGAGATGGCAACTGCTGAGCTCCTGGACAACATACAGGATCGTTAAGATCTGTGGCCAAATTAAAGCATCTGAAATGGAACATCTGTGTTGCTTTTCTTCAACACTCAGTGTCACAAAGTCTCCATGGCCTTAGACGTAATGCTTAGACATATATATGAATTAGTTTATTTTATATAGTTTTTGTTTTCACTTTTAGTTTTTAGAACTTAATTTTAAGTTTTAGAACTATTTTTGCAATTTTGTAATTTTCATTATATTTAGTAGGCTAGTTTTTCATTTTTAAAATACGTCCATATATTTTTATTTATATATTTTTTTATTCCTTTTAGTTTATTTGATTTTAGTTATTTTAGTATCTCAAGTTAACTACTAAACAAAAATGAGAAGCTAGCTGAAATAAAATATTTAAGTTATTTTATGTTTTATTTTATTTCAGTATTTATTAGTTTCAAGTAACATTTTTTTAAGGTTTTAGTTTAAATGATAATAACTACAAAATAACTTACAATCAAAGTCTAAGGTTCATTGCACTAAAAGAAATTCTAAAATACACACCTTTATAAAGGTACAGTCACAAGAAAGGGTTAAGTTTTTCTTTACATTTTTTATGATTTACATTTTATTTTTCCTCCAACAAATTAATTTGCTCCATCAATTTTAAATGAACATCTATATTATTTAAATATTATTAAATAACATTATTTTGTATATATGTTTATTTTTCATATTTAAGGACATTTTCACCAAGATTTTGGCCCTACTTTATCCTAAAAAAAAAAATACAGTATTTGTGCAGAAACAATGTTTCAGAAACGTTTATTCAGAAACAATGCTGATATTTTCCCAGTCTCTGTTTTTACTCTCTCTCTGGATTGTGCAATCCAGTATCTCAAAAGAGTTGCTCATAACTACTCCTAAAATGTAGCCCCATCTCTGGCCGAAAGTTCAGTGACTGCCCTGGCTCAAACAGAGACCAGAAATAGCACTGCAACTGCATTCAAAATTACAGTATCTGATTTCATATTTTCAGCACTCTGACAAAAGCATGGTAATGTTTACAAACACTATTAGTTGCAAATACTATTAATTAGGGAAAGGAAAGGGAAGTGGTGTGTGGCCAAGTATGGTGACCCATACTCAGAAATTGTGCTCTGCATTTAACCCATCCAAGTGCATGCACACAGTAGTGAACATACACCCGGAGCAGTGGGCAGCCAATGCTGCGGCGCCCGGGGAGCAGTTGGGGGTTCGGTGCCTTGCTCAAGGGTCTCACCTCAGTCGTGGTATTGAGGGTGGAGAGAGAGCTGGTTATTCACTCTCCCCACCTACAATCCCTGCTGGACCTAAGACTCAAACCCATGACCTTCGGGTTACAAGTCCAACTCTCTATCCATAAGGCCACGACTGCCCCAAAATTAGTAGTTTATTTCATGAGATTGTTTGATTGTATTGTGGGCCACTGGAAGACAGATGAACATTCCAATGTACCAAGACTGTCTTATTGTGTTGATTTATTAGCTGATACTAAAAATCAAGAGTTTTAAACATTCTTGTATACTGCATTTCACTATACATTTCAAAAGTTTAGGGTCTGTTTTTTTTTTTTAAAGAAATTAATAGTTTTATTCAGCAAGGATGCATTCAACTGATGTAAAATGACAGCAAGAGATTTATTTTTCAAAGAATCTTGAATAAAAATATTAATCAGCACAACTGTTTTCAACATTGATCTTGACCACCAAATTAGCATATTAGAATGATTTCTGAAGGATCATGTGACACTGGAAATTCAGCTTTGCCATCTCATCAATAAATTACATTTTCAAATATATTAAAATAAAAAAGCATTTATTTTAAATTGCAATAATATTTCACAATATTATTGTATTACAAAGAGGAAAACAGCCTGAAATTGTTCATGATTTGTTTATTTATTTAGCTACAGCTATCCCCCCCAAAAAAACATTTTCACTCAATATTCAGTGGATCCCACTACCAAGTGTGAAATATTTTTCATTGCCTAATGAAACACAGCACTCAACCTCCACCAATCAAAATTATGTTTTATTGTGTCTGTTACGTATCTAATGATATTGTAACACAATACTTTTGTATTTAAAATGTATTAAATACAGTGATCATTTACTCTCCCTCAAGCTGTATGAGTTTCTTTCTTCTCTTGAATACAAAAGAAGATATTTTGAAGAATATTGGTAACCAAATTGTTGATGGTAGCCATTTACAGTATGGACATAATACTATGGCTACCGTCAACTGTTTGGTCACCAACATTCTTTAAATATTCTTTTCAACAGAAGAAAGAAACTCATATAGGTTTTTGAACAAAACAAGGTAGAGTAAATTTTGACAGAATTTTAATTTTTGGGTGAACTTTCCCTTTAATATTACTCAGTGCTTGAGTACTTAGCACAGTAACATGGGCACTAATATAAAGCTGGTCTACAAGATCAAACTACTGACGCATACTTACTACCAGAATGTGTGTACATATTGAATTGCCATCTCGTAAAAGCTCTGTAAGGTGTTTTGTATGAGTGTGCAGGTTTGTGTTGAACTGGAATTCACAGTAGTCAGTTCCTCCCTGAGGCGTGATTTTCACTTGCTGCTTTGCATGGAAGGTTTAGAAAAATAATGCTCCTTAAAGTCTGCAGCAGACAATTAACAGGCATATAAGGCTCACAGGTAAGTATAATGTTGAAAATTACAATTCTACTGTTTTTTCTATTCTTGTGTCCTTCAGAAGAATGTCGCTTTCATTCAAGTTCAGTTTTTCAGAAGTGTTTTTTTTGTTGTTCGCTAGGTTTGAACCGATTCTGAGTCAGATGTGCAGTTTAATGATCTCTGAAGAGCTGCAGCAAGCTAATGTTTCTTGTGAGCTCTAGAGGTTTCATGGCTTGCCGATGTCCACAGTGATTTTGGTGTAGAGCAGGTCTTTCTCTATATCTACCACTTTGTAACTGAGCGATTTGATGCCATCCGTCTTCATTGTCTGTCGTGTGTGAGCAATTCTCTTAAATCTATGAAATTGAGATGCAGCTTTAGAATGTCATTCAGTCTGTCTTGTACTTCTGCATGTGTGTGTGTGTGTGTGTGTGTGTGTTTGTGAAAGAGAGATTACCTCTGTGGGTTTGGTTCATTTTTCTTGTCTCTTGAGTGACGAATCATTCTGCATTTACCGATGTCTCCACTCGGCCTTGATATTTTCATGCCTCGAAATACCAGCCTTCAAAAACAGTGTCCCTCAAATTCTTCCATTATCTGAATTACCTCATATATTACAAGAGAGAATTTGTAATTAATAGTAAGAAAATGATATATTTTCCTCACCTGTTAAAGATGTCATCATCTTCTCCTCCCCAGCCCCAGTAGTTATTGGGAAAACCATTGATCTTTTGAAACTGCTCTTTACTCATTGCTGATACACCCCCAAAATACTGTTTATATGGCAACCTGCATTAAAAAAAAAAATACATTTTTGAATGAAAAATTTGTCATACTGACAATCTTGATACTGTATAAGTGTTTGTGCAACAATCCCCTGTGAACTTCCTATACTTACAAGTTTGAAGTCATGATTACGATATAGCGATTTTGAGTGGAAAAAAACTGGCGGAACTGGAAGATTTTCTAATGCTAATATACGAAAATGAAGAAAACAGATACACATTTTGCGTGATCAATGTTTTATCAGTGCATTTAATCGTGACTATGTAAATGTAGTTTTTTAATGGGAAATGTAGATTTTTCTCTTACATAAACTAGCCAAATCAGCACAATACCATTCAAAAGTTTGGGGTTAGTAATTTTTAAAATCTATACTCACCACTTCCACATTTATTTCATAAAGACGATAAATATTGTAAAAAATATTACAATTTAATCTAACTGTGTATCAATTTTAATATATTTTAAAATGTAATTTATTCCTGTGATGGCAAAGCTGAATTTTCAGCATAATTACTCCAGTCTCCAGTGTCACATGATCCTTCAGAAATCATTCTAATATGCTGATTTGCTGCTCAAGTGTGTCGTCTCACTCCGGCTGTTGTGAACGCGCTCAGGACAGTTGGACATTGAGGTGGATCAGAGGTAAAAAATGATATAAACACTGTTCAGTTTCTTGCACAGACCGATTGTTTCGTGTCTTAAGACCTCAATGTATCGTCACGAGCCGCAGGGTTTAATTTGGTTTTGTCTGTGTATGTTTTTTTTGACTCTCAAAGCCGTGGGTCCCATTGACTGCCATTATATGACTGACAGACTGCAACAGTTTGAGTTAAAAATCTTTGTTTGTGTTCTACTGAAGAAACAAAGTCACCTACATCTTGGATGCCCTGGGGGTAAGCAGATAAACATCAAATTTTCATTTTTGGGTGAACTACCCCTTTAAGTTCCTCATTTACTAGAGTATTTATTGCCTTTAGTTTCCTCAATTCATTGTCTGGTATGGTTTTAACGTCAATGGAGCTTTTTGCCTATGTTTTCTTGGTTTGTTAAATAAAGTATATAATCTGTGACATCAAGAAACATTTCTTCTTATTATAAACAGTGTTGAAAACATTCATGCTGCTTAATATTTTCATGAAGATTTTGATATTTTTAATGTATTCATTGATGAATAATTCAGAAAGTCCAGTATTTATTTGAAATATAGAAATCTTTTGTTAAATAATAAATGTCTTTACTGTCACTTTTGATCAATTTAATGCCTTCACCCAAATTTTCATAGTCATGGTTCCCATCATGTGACTCCACTTTATCTCTCATATGATCTTGACATGTGCTCCTTTGTTTGTGTTTCATGTTTTCAATAGGTGTGTTCAGCTTGAACCGGTGCTGTACAGACAGATCTGTGTAGGTAGGACATCAAAGTAGTGTGAGAGTAACTAGAGAGCAGACAGCTCCACGTGCTTTCCAACTGCTCTCGTGGTATTTCATGTCATACACCAATCTGTCTGTGTGTGTAGCTCCGCTACGTCATTGGATCAACTGTGATTACTTTCAGGTGTGTCTTGTTTAGTCAATTAGTCCATATGTATATATCGCCCTCATGTTTCTTTTGTTTCCTGTCTAGCGTTACTTGTGTAACCTGCTGTTGGTGAGTTTAAGTCAAGTCTGTTATAGAGAAGCGCAAATAATCTTATTTATGTTATATTTTAGTTCTGTTTGTTTTGTAGCTGGATCACTTTTGTTCAATAAAGCTACGCTTTGGTTCTAACCTTCAGCTCATCATCAGTGGACTAAAATTACAAATAGCAGTATACTCATGCTTTCTAAATAGTGGAAGAGCTGCATTCCTTACTCATTGAAACTGGAGTAACTGTCACGAAAGCTAAACTAAGCACACAAAGACCAAAACCAGCAACACCATATGCATTTCAGGTTCTGCTACAAACTCAATGGCATTATATTCATAGACTAAGTCTGCTATTATGTCAAATATACCTTTTATTCAGCCTTTGTACCTCACTCAAAATCTACACAAACAGAGTGATTCTGGCATTCAGCAAAGAAGCGGATGACAAGATATTGTGTGGTGTGTTACCCAGAGAGATTGAGACTGTATAGCCTATTGCTGATCTTTACATTGCAAGTAGGGCTGTGAATCTTTGGGTAGATAGTGAATCGATTCACAATCCATAGGTTTTCGATCTGATTCAAGAATGTTTTTTGCAAATTCAGAACAGTTTGATTTGAAACTATTCACAATCAAATTTAATTCGATTAACAATTTGATTCTCCATTGATTTGAGGTTGCAAATTACACAGCAGCCTTTGAGTCAGAGAGTGAGGGCAAAACAGATATTAGTTTAATATGCTATAGCATGACATATGCTATATGTACACTCTAAAATAGCGCTGGGTTGTTTTTTCAACCCAAATGCTGGGTTGAGACCGCTGGGTAACCCAATTTTGGGTTGAAAATTGGTCTTTATCATAACCCAGCGGCTCTGGGTTGGGAACACGGACGTGAAAGAGAGCATGCACGTCACGTTAACATTGGACGACACCAAGTGAAAGACGTTATGGTAAGTAAAGATTAAAAATGTAAAGTCATCATTCATTGTTTGTGTCCGGGAGTATTTTGACGTTTCATTGAAGGCAGAAATAGTCCGAAAAGAGCTTATATTTAAAAATACACGGATGCGGTTTTCGCGTCTTTTCGTATTAACGGCCTCTTTTACTGAACGGAAGAGGTAATGTTGCTTTTAATATAAGTGTCTTATGTGTCTTATGAGTGTCTTATGAGTGTCTTATGTCATATTTACATAAGATTTTACAATATCTGCACTTTTTGAGGTGTTAATAGACGGTTATTAACACATTTACATGTTAATTCGTTATCTTATTTTTCGCGGTTAAACTGAACGGCGTTATGTATTAAAGACTAGCATAATTATTTTGAGGCTGATGAAGCGATAATTGTTAAAAGTAATGTTTTGCATGTAATATTTCACACTTGTTGAGCTTGTGTATTAATGCCCGCGCCGGGAGTTAACGACACAGAAGCCTGCTGTGAGAGGAGGCGATTTAAATATAAATAAATATATATATATATATATATATATATATATATATATACTATGCCATTGTTGTGGCATATATAACAATGTATGACATAATTTAAAAGTGGCAAAGATTCTTTTTCTTTTTCCAGACTCTCCTGTTATAGCTACTGATGCAGTGAATAGCTGATTTGGTGCCAATTGTTCCATGCTCTTTACCAACTTCCCAACATTTACGATTGTCTTGGGTTGACTGTTTACTTTACTCCATGTCAGAGAGGGATATATACTCTTAAAAAGCTTAAAAGGTTCTTCACAGCGAAGAACCATTTTTGGTTCCACAAAGAACCATTCAGTCAAAGTTTCTTAAAAGAACCATCTCTTTCTTAACTTTTTATAATCTGAAGAAAAAACCTTATTTTGCCACAAAGAACTTTTTGTGAAACAGAAAGGTTCTGCAGATGTTAAAGGTTCTTAATGGAACCATTTATACAAAAAAGATTCTTCTATGACATCGAGAAGCACCTTTATTTTTAAGAGTATAAGAAATCGTCATGCTCTGCATATAGAGTTTGAACAGCTGCATTGTGATTGGTCTTCCAATCCAAATTAACCTTGATCCCTGAGTCATCTTTCTGCTAACATAACAGGATATATAATATATGCATGCCTTGAATTTGCTTCCTGTGCTTCAACTCAAGGTCATTTGTTTAGGTAAATACATTTTGGAGCAACATGAGCAGCTGTTTTTTTAAGCTTCAACTGAGGCGGCACTAGAACTTTCAGACACTGGTGTCAACAAATATTATGTTACATGCTGTATTGTGTGTAGGTGATGCTTATTCTTACCTAAAACCAAACTTGTCCATGGACACGGAGAGGTGGCGCGGGTGGCTGGAGCACTTGTAGGTGTTGCGGTCGTCCATGGGGACGATGTCTACATCACTGAAGACGAAACAATCATAGTCATACTCCTTTAGTGCCTCTACGTAACCCACATTGAGCAGTTTCGCCCTGTTGAATGTCCCCGCTCCATCCTAAACAAACAGCACAAAGCACATTTACAATACATCTCATAACTCACACAGAAGGAAACCCATCTAGAAGAAATGTAAAGTTAACATGTAAATAGATTAATCGTACACAGGTTTAATGCAAACGAGATTGCTTTGACAATGATAGGACCTTAATGATCATAGCTTAATCAGTCAATCAGCCATGCATGACCCCACTTCTGTGTTATAAACACAGGGATACACACAAAAGAAAATAACCAAATAAGCATGGATTTCTTAGTCTGCATGACAGTTTGCATGCTGATTTTCCTGTGAACAAGTTGAACAGGTGATAGAAAGGGGATAGAAATGAAAAAAGAAACACAAAGAGGAGGTAGTTATGTATTGATGTATCAAGACCTGTATTACGTGATAAGTTTAAGTGAAATATTTAATTAATTTCAGAATCTTTTAGTATTTGGTGTGTCTCCCTTTTGTTTTAATGGCAAAAAACTTAAGCAAGACAAGAACAAAAAAAAAACACTACCATAGAAAAACCAAGGATCAAAAGTGACAATAAATAGATTTCTAACATAACAGCAGATTTCTGTTTCAAATAAAAAAAAATAATGTGATGTATTGTCAAGTATGGTGACCCATACTCAAAATTGGTGCTCTGCATTTAACCCATCCAAGTGTACACACACAGCAGTGAGTAGTGAACAAATGCACACACACACAGCAGTGGGCAGCCATTGCTCCAGAGCCCAGGGGGCAATTAGGGGTTCAGTGCCTTGCTCAAGGGCACCTCAATCATGGTCTCAAAGGTGGTGAGAGCACTGTTCATTCACAATCCCCACCTTCAATTCCTGCCGGTGCGAGAATCAAACTGGCGACCTTCAGGTTACAAGCCCAACTCTCTAACCGTTAGGCCACGACTTCCCCCTGCTATAAATATTGTCCCCCTAAATAAATACTGTTATTTTGAACTTTCTAGTCAAAGTATTTTTTCATGGAATTTTCTATAGGGTTCTCCAATGAGAAGGATCATGTGACACTGAAGACTTGAGTATTTCAGCTTTGGCATCACAGGAATAAATTAGGCTACATTTTGAAATATATTTAAATAGAAAACATTGTAATAATATTTAACAATATTACCATTTAATGTAGGCTACTTTGGATCAAATAATCACAGCTTTAAAAGACTTATTTCAAAAACACTACAAAATCTTACTGACCCCAAACCTTTAAACGGGAATATACTGTATATTTGGAACATTTTCAAATGTTGTTATCCAGATTGATTTGAGAATGTTCCAAAGAGTGTCCTTGTCCATTTTTCCAACAGTGACAGAAATTTGCTTACATTTGAATAGTCACCTAAAAATAGTGCAGAACCTCAAAAAAGATCTTATAAATACATTTTCAGGTTTTGTTTTACATTAAAAACATATTTATTTTCAGGCTGGTCTCAGACTTTTGAACTCCCCTCTACATCAAACAGTGAATCGTCAAAACTGATGATGCACACTGAATTATGGTTTTGATTAAATCTGAACAAAGTCAATTTACTGAAGCGAGCAGCTCCTACAAATAACAACTATATTGACCATCTTTAACATACACTCTTAAAAAACAGGTGTTTCACGATGCCATAGAAGAACTTTTTTGTCTAAATGGTTCCATAAAGAACCTTTAACATCAGAAGAACATTTCTGTTTCACAAAAGGTTCTTTGTGGTGAAAGAAGGTTCTTCATAAAAAGGTAAGAAAGAGATGGTTCTTTAAAGAACCTTTGACTGAAACCAAAAATGGTTCTTCTATGGCATCGCTGTGAAGAACCTTTTAAGCACCATTAGTTTTAAGAGTGTAGCAGTAGTCTGTGAGGCAATCCAGCACAGAACATCCCAAGCTGTGTCATAAAAAGTACTTTTTACTACATTTAAGTTTCCACACCCAACCAAACAGAAAGAAACAGGTGTTTTATGTTCTGTGTCTGTTCGTGTTCTCAGGTTGCAATTCTCTTTTTCTCTTTTGTTGTTATTGCACAGCAAATTTCAAAGCAGTCGATTGTCAGAAAAGCATGTTGTCTATGCAAAGCCAAGTCACCGCATTTCCATACTTCAAGGTGAATGTCTCCCGAAGAAAAGTCTACCCTGCAAAAGTATATGTAGATCTATCTATCTATCTGTCTATCTATCTATCTATCTTAGTTGGTAAGGTTTTTTTAATGTTTAGAAAGAAGTCTCTTATCCTCACCAAGGCTGCATTTATTTGACCAAAAATACAGTAAAAGCTCTAATAGTGTGAAATATTAGTACAATAAAAAGTTTTATATTTTAATATAATAGTAATTTATTCCTGTGATGGCAAAGTTGAATTTTCAGCAGACATTACTCCACTCTTTAGTGTCACATGATTCTTCAAAAATCATTTCATAATAAAATCTATCTATCTATCTATCTATCTATCTATCTATCTATCTATCTATCTATCTATCTTCTCCACCCTGCTCTGTCATCTGTGTAAGACAGAGTACAAGTTAAGAAATAGTTTGAGTGGTGTACCTGTTGTATGACATAAGTCCCATAATCAAGTTGTTGTCTCTGTAGGATGGGGTGAAGGTAGTGGAGCCAGTACTTCAGGTGTTCACCTCTGTTTCTGAATGGGATGATTATTGCCACTTTTTGCAGACCCACACAATCGCTGGGTTTATATCTGCCGCCCATCACCAGCTGTGGATTGTCTTTACGCACCATATCCAAATTTACAGGCTCAGAAAATTCAACTCGCAATGGACCCACTGAAAGGGGAATGGGGAGAGAGAGTGAGAGAAAGTGGGGGTCAGAGGGTTTGCAGATATGAAAGAGGAAGACCTCTTTTATGCAACAACAGTTTACTTCCTATCTCAAACAAGACAAACTTCCTTTCCCCGTTTTTTGCTCTTTTTCTCTAAGTCTCTCTCAGTGATTTTTTTTCCAGCTTTCTCTTTTACTCGAACTGATAAGAAGGTAAAGCTTTGTAATATAAGGATATCTATTACCTAACACTGGAACATTATTTTTAAGACAATAATAATAATAATAATAATAATAAAGACCTTTTGTAACCTAAAGTTCATGTCTGTTAGCTTCTGTTCATCCATGCTAAGTGTACAGCTAAAAAAAAAATTAAAAATTTGCAGACATTTACATTTAAAATTTACAGTCTTTCTCTTCTGGAAAAGGGCACATAAATATTTGTGACCCTGGACCACAAAACCAGTCTTAATTCACTGGGGTATATTTGTAGCAATAGCCAAAAATACATTGTATGGGTTAAAATTATTGATTTTTCTTTTGTGCGAAAAATCATTAGTACATTAAGTAAAGATCATGTTCCATGAAGATATTTTGTAAATTTCCTACTGTAAATATATCAAAACTTCATTTTTGATTAGTAATATGCACGACTAAGAACTTCATTTGGACAACTTTAAAGGCGATTTTCTTAATATTTTGATTTTTTTTGCACCCTCAGATTCCAGATTTTCAAATAGCTGAACCTCGGCCAAATATTGTCCTATCCTAACAAACCATACATCAATGGAAACACACATTTGTGGAATTGGAGTTTTGAGTCTAAAAATGTTACATTTAGTTAGAGTTAGACCCTGGTCTTACCCCAACTCTCTCCTAAATTGCTTGACATCGTTTTTTTCTTCCATTTGTTGACTTAGGCCTACTATTAAAATGTAAATTTGTGTTGTACAGATAGAAGAGCTTTATATTTTAAAGGTTATATATAGGCCTACTTGCTAGTAGGTGGTTTTAGTGGGAGGGAGACTCTTATTCTAGAAATAATCTAATTAGATGAAAATCTGTGTAGTACAGGAGTCATAAATGTGACCCTGGACCACAAAACCAGTCATAAGGGTCAATTTTTTTAAATTGAGATTTATACATCATCTGAAAGCTGAATAAATAAGCTTTTCTATGTTGGTTAAGTAACTAGGCTAGATATTTTTGATCCTTTTTTGGAGTAAAATTTTGAAACTAGCCCTAGTCTCTGAACACTCTCTCTCTCTCTCTCTCTCTCACACACACACACACACACACACACACAAAGAAGAAGAAAAACCACACAAAAAGTTTTAATTTCAGTTTAACTTACCCAAAAGTTTTGACGTCTCAGGACATGATTCTAGTACTGCGGGTTCCTCTTCTACGGCATCTTTAATGACACTTCCATTAGAATAGATCAGTTTATTTACTTCTACCTCTGTTCCATTGTCATACTGGATGACTGCTGTTCTATGAGTTTGTGAAGTAAGTACATCAGAGTCTAATTGAATTTTCCGGTAATTGGTAAATTTTGTGGGCGACTCTGTTAAATAAAAAAACAGTGCAACGATGAGGTGAACCCCGCAGAGACACGCGAGCACGACGCAGGATTTCGTGAAGAAACCCACATTAAGCAGCACCGACTCCTGCATTCTCACAAAACTGCGAGAGACCACTTCATTTACGAAGAACAAAACTCTGGAAGAACAGAAACACCTCTGCCTCGTCGTTCATCAGACGACCAGGATAATCCTCCTTTTTCTGAAACTTTTTAAGATCGCGTCTGGCCACTGTAAATCTCTGTTTTCTCAGCATTAGTGAAGAGATGTGTTGAGGAACGCAGGTCCACCGGAGTGACAGCAATGGTGGGCGTTTCTTGCTCACTTGTAACAGTAGTAGAAAAGGTTACTACGACCTAACATATATTTTCGGGTGATAATGCAATAAAATAAATTTAAAATAAAATTAATTATTTAAAAAATGAAAAAAGAAAGAATTTTTAGATGTAGTTAATCTAAGTGGGTTATAAAAAACCTAACTTTTCTTAGAAGTCAATAGGCTACCTTCAAGTTTGCACAGGTGTAGTTTATTGTATAGGCTACATGGGAATAATTCACTAACGTTTGACAACCTGAAAGTGTCAAAGTGCATTTTGACCTAACAAACTTGAATTAATATGTCAAGTTTGATATTTTGTTAGCTTTATAATGCAATAACACTTATAGACTGTTTTTAAGAATGTGTCTTTTTAGTTTGATATTTTGAAGTCACTGTATGAAAATATAGGCTATGAATCAATCAGACATGATATACTATCTTGTACCGTAAATTACTGGGTCCATAATTAGGCTACAGTAAAACGGATCTTATATGGTTATTTGTATAGTCTGTTGGAAATAATTGTTATCATGCAACAGTCAGTGATTGATTACTGATGAACTCTTCTTTTCTCAGAAACAGCGCCCCCATGTGTTGGTTTGAGTGATCAACAGCACATCCTGCTGTTCCCTGGTGGAATGACCTTCCCAACTCAATCCGAGCAGCTGAGTTAGTTATCTTCCAGAAACGTGACCCTCTAACACCTGCTCTCTATGTTCTTTTTCTATCTTTCAACTACTTTTTATTTATTTAAAGAAAATTACCTAAAATTGTACCATCTAACACTAGCGTCTTCTATTCTTTTTCTGTTCTATCTACTTGTTTTCTTTTTATTTATTATTAAAAAAAAAAAAAAAAAACTTACTACATGTACTGCGTTAGATAGCCGAGATTTGTCACAGCACTAACATATAAATAAATTACTATAGTCTTCAATGCATCAATTTTCTTAAGATGGTAAATGAAACTAGATGCGGGAGAAGGGCAGATAACATTTACGTTTACATTTAGTCATTTAGCAGACACTTTTATCCAAAGCGACTTACAAATGAGGACAAAAGAAGCAATCAAAACCAACAAAAGAGCAATAATTTAGTTAGCTAGCTAGTCCCGGCCATAATTTCTAAAATTTCTAAAATGTCCAAGTTTTACCCTAGTTATGTACATGTATTTGCATTGCTTTGACTGTTCTCTGTGGATCCTATCTTCTCACATGCCACAATTGGTCGAAAAATGCCTGCACGCATAGTTATTGATCAAACTATTTTCAGTCATTATACCTTCAGCAAGTATGAAAACAATAGGAAAACAAAGCCAAACACTGGACATTTTATTCAAATTAGAAGTCCCTGCCAAGACATGTCCAGGAAAAAATTATATTTTGTGTTATGAAAGATGTGACAATAATAACACAAATTTGATTGTAATTTCTCTGATCATTTCTGATCATGATTGTTTAGATCAGGGGTGCCCAAACTTGGTCCTGAAGGGCCGGTGTCCTGCAGACTTTAGCTCCAACTTGCCTCAACACATCTGCCTGGAAGTTTCCAGTATGCCTAGTAAGAGCTTGATTAGCTGGTTCAGGTGTGTTTAATTGGGGTTGGAACTAAACTCTGCAGGACACTGGCCCTCCAGGACCGAGATTGGGCACCCCTGGTTTAGATCATACTTAATGACATAAATCAGATAATTAAGTGTTTTATTTATTTATTTGGCTCAGGAAAACAGGTGAGCAACGTGTGTGAATTTAGAGTCAGTAAGCCTAAATTTCAGCAGCGCTGTAACACACAAAGAGACAAATGGTGAGATCTAAATCATCTGCTCTAGTTCAACAGAAAGTCTTATCTATGTTTGGACTACTATTACACAGTAACAGTACAGTCAATAAAACAGTGGCACATCTCTCTTAGAGAGAGTTACACTAGTGTGTGGCCTGGGTCAAAGGTCATCCAGTCATGTGACTAGATATCTATATCCTGATTCATGAAGTGAAAGCTTCACTTCATATCTTAGTACATTGGGACTAGAGTTGGTTATGAAGGAGAGCAACTTTATGGTCTAATAGTCTTTGCCTATAAGCGACTGAGGAGAAGAGTATCGCTCCTGTACTCCACCAGCAGAACGGGAGTCTTCGGAAACTTCAGAAATCATGTGAGTTACTTCTGCTTTTGAAACACTTTTCAGAGTGACAGACAGAGAATATTTGACAGTATACTTGATATTCTGCATTATGTGCATTTTTATTTAAATATAGCATGTACATTTTACATTTACTGTTTAGATACTGTAAATTCAAAGAGTTAAATCTTCACTAGTTTTACATTTAGATTTAAAATAACATTTTAAAATAAGTAATTAATATATATGTTAAACAAAATTAAAAATGGGTTAGTGTATGTTCTGTGAGACATATTTATCCCTACAAAGACAATAAAATTTAATTGATCATTAATACTATAAAAAAATAACATAAAAAGAAAAATGGATTTTTAGTGCAAACAAGGGACCTAGAATTCAAGCCAAAAGAAGAAACGTTGGGCCAATTTTTCTGCTGATAAGGGGAAGTGTTTTTAGGTCACTGGTGTATGATAAATCTTATCTGTTAATATACAGATAAAATATGTTTTTTTAGGACACAACGTCTTACATAATAACAATATAAATGATGATAATTATCCTAAAAATAATGCTTACTTTAATTAGTAAGTGGGTCAGTTTGATTCACAATTTTACAGAATTTAATCACTGAAGCTGTTTTCATTCAGCTTCTAGTTCGTCCATTCATGCTGTGCTCTAACCCCTCGCTCATTCTTTCTTATTTTTCTCTTTCTCGCTCTTTTTAGGGAGGAATGTCAGAATGGAATGTCAGTGGATTTGTTCCTGCATTTCTCTCTTATTCCTGCTGTGAGTACTGCCTGCATTTGTCCAGACAAAACTCTCTCCCCTCAAGACAAACATGCAACACTTTTTCTAGAACAGGAAGTAATGCTTCACTGTTACTTAACTGACATGATTACATGAACTTTAGATTATATTGCTATACTTACTAGTTGATGTCAACTGGTGTATCATCTAGTATATCACCTTGTGTTTCATGGTGTATTAGAATTGTTAGACATATATCATTTGTGCATTTGTAATATAGTTGTATTCCTTTGTTTTTCAGGTCTGCATTGTGTTTCTGCTCTCATTTGTACAGCGCAGAGCGAGGGCTCAGCCCTTTGAGGATCGCTTTCCATATCTCAGGGGTCGATTTGGCATTGTGGTGTGAGTGATATTTGAACAAAATCTGTAGATCTAAGTTTAATATACATGTTTTAGATGTCTAAGTGCTTTTTAAAGTTTTGAGTGTGTTTGTGTGTGTATTTCTTTGCAGGCCACTGGATTTCATTTGCAGTCTAAGTAACCGATGGTCTTATGGTTTTGCATTTGGTGCTATTGCTCCCAGTGTGATTCAGCTTTTCTCTGAGTCCTACACACCGTTTACTGTGCCTAACTGGGCTAAAGGTAGTTTAAATATACCAATACGTATGTCATATGATGATAAGAAGAAATGTTTCTTGAGCATCAATCAACATATGTGACCCTGGACCACAAAACCAATCTTAAGTGTCAATTTTTCAAAATTGAGATTTATACATCATCTGAAAGCTGAATAAATAAGCTTTCTATTGATGTATGGTTTGTTAGGATAGGACAGTATTTGACCAGGGCCGGTGTTGTGCCGATTTTCGACTCCCTGCCAAATTATTACTCCCCTCGTTGAAATCGCTACCTGATTGCCTAATCCTAACCCCACCCCTAATCCTAACCCCTCCCCCACACCTAACCCTAAACCTACCAATACTAGGGGAGTAATAATCTGGCGGGGGTCAGAATTCGGCACTACACCGGCGCAAGCTCAACTGCCGCTCTAGGCAAAACCCTGCCGTGCCGCCCCAACTTCACTCTCATAATTAAATACGATTTTAAAGATGCATGTGAAAGACTGGAGAATTTGTTTATTGATACAACTGCATTAAAATAAAAGCAGACATGGGCATGGTTTCTGATTATTAATTTTTTACCCCTACTGCAACGTAAATAAATAAATAAATAAATAAATAATAATAATAATAATTTTAATAATACAAATAATAAAATAATACCTAAATAATCACTAGCTGCAAACGCAATTTAAGTGTCCATGCCTGAAGTGGCCATGGGAATATTTGGGAGAATTCCCGGTGAGCAGCGCAAAACAGCTGGTGTGTGCACAGCTAGTGCAGGGCTTAATCTGAACAAACCCGGGCTGGGTTTCTCGATAACGATTGATCTTAGCACTTAAGAGAGTTTTCTACGAGTCATTTTACGAACGTTCGTTATTGTTTCACGTGCGTTTCCCAAAAATGCACTTAACACAATCGTAGCCCTGCTTTAAGTGCTACTTAGGAGTCGCTATCCGTTGGTCAAGTGCTGAAATGTCAATTTATAGAATAGCTCGTAATTGTAGTACACGCTCGTTTATTGAAATGTTAACAAATTTAAATGTTAATAAAATATATATATATATATATATATAAATATATGCAAAAGACGTTATTTCCGGGTCCAATACATGGCTGGTTTTCGTGAAGGTCAGCAAGCCATTGACAGGTTTTTGAGTTTATACCTATTTTTCCCGGTCTTTGAAGCATATTTCCTACATTAATTTTATTCATTTTTTTGTTCAGTCATTTAATTTAGATGTGTATTTTTGTTTTATTTTGTGCCCTTTTTAATTCATTTGATATAAATTAAAAAACGAGTGATAAAGAATACAATAAAGTACAATCAAAATCTTTAATTATAATCTCATTGCATTTGAGTAAAGTTAAAAGTGTAATCTACAGTGCACGGTGACCTCCGCATTCTGTCTTCTTACATTGCATTAGGGATTTATGATTACTCCAGAGCACTCGTAGATTTACGATGATTTTCAAGTGCTGCCCAAGTTACGATGCTTTTAGGAAACAGACCATAATATTAAGATCAGTCGTACATTCGTTTCTGATCCTTCTTAGGCTTACCATGCTTTTGGGAAACGCAGCCCTGCAGGTCTGTATCCAGCACCTCCGAATTCCGATCATCTCAGCGGATCCCCTTCCTCCAATGAAAGACGTTCGTGTCAGGGTTATTATAGTTTTGCATTTTTAAATTCGTTTTTATTTTAATATTGCTTTCAATTTTCGCTATAAATTTCAGTTTCGTTTTTATTTTTTAATAATTTGGTTAATTTTAGTTTAGTTTTTATTTTGTGAACAGTTTTCTAGCCTATAGTTTTTATACAGTTTAGTGTCCGTTTTAATTTTAGTAATTAAAGTTTAGCAGAATTAACAGAACACTTCCAGAGCTCAGACCAAAGACATTTTAATTTAAGCTTATTGACGCAAACCACTAGCGACACAAAATTAAAGCATGCTGAGATTGATTAGAAAACGATTATTTATTTTTGATTATTTTATTTAGTTGCTGTTGGTTTCGTTTTGTTTTAGTTTTTCATTTATTTTTTATTATTCTTTCTTTCTTTCTTGCCTAAATGCCTTTATTTTCGTCAGATAGGCCTACAGTTCTTAATACAACATATTTTACCGTTTAAACATGTAGGCTATACAACATTTCTTACATTTAAACTCGTTTAACAAGCATTTTAGAAGTAAAAATAAAACACTTCATAGTCGCAAAAAGACCGAAGAGGCTCGTTTAGGTGACTTGGCTTTGCATAAAATAAAATGGTTTACTGTTTTATAGATTAAATGAAAGTATGAAACAAACCTATATTTGGCCAAAGAAATAAGTCAGCGGCACTGAGAACTGCTCTCACCCGAAGAGAATATATATCTGCTCGCACTCATTGCAAATGCAAACGCTGGGTTGTTGCAACTGTCCTATAGGAGCTGGGTTACACAGAAACTACCCAAACATTAAAAAATGTTGCAATAAAATAACCGCGATTTTTAGAGTATAAGTGCACACTATTAAAGCAACTGATGCAAGCTGGTAATCACTTAAGGGGGTCAACCAAGTGATTGCGCGAATGATCCCTTACTCTCCATCTTCTGAAAGAATGGATGAAACGCATTCGTCCGTGTTTCTCTCCGTCTCGAATCGCGCTCACGGAAAGCGCTCGCGAATCCCTTCCGCGGCTCCATACGCTTTCAACTTGTTTTTTTTTTTTTTTTAGTCTCAAGCAAGAGACTGTACGACATTCACGTTACATGATTTTTCATTTATTTTCATAACCGCTGGGCAAATTCAAAAACGAAACTAAAACATCTTTGAGAGCAGCCCTGGTGTTTCAGGAGCCCTACTCTGCATATAGGGAGAATCGGCTGACGCCGCTCAGGTGGGGAGCGGCGCGGGAGCGGCATTAGCCTACTATGAAGCAAATTAATTTCGATTTAGAATAACTAAGGGGTGATAACTTGTTGATATGAGTGCAATAATTCCAAACAAATGCCCAAAAGATAAACTAAAATATCTGTCCTTTTTGCCGCCCTGACTGTGCTGCCGCCCTAGGCGGCTGCCTAGTTCGCCTATATGCACGCGCCGGCCCTGTATTTGACCGAGATACAACTATTTGAAAATCTGGAATCTGAGGGTGCAAAAAATCAAAATATTGAGAAAATCGCCTTTAAAGTTGTCCAAATGAAGTTCTTAGCAATGCATATTACTAATCAAAAATGAAGTTTTGATATATTTACGGTAAGAAATTTACAAAATATCTTCATGGAACATGATCTTTACTTAATATACTAAAGATTTTTGGCATAAAAGAAAAATCGATCATTTTGACCCATACAATGTATTTTTGGCTATTTCTAAAAACATACCCTAGCGACTTAAGACTGGTTTTGTGGTCCAAGGTCACATATTAGAATAATTTCTGAGGGATCATGTGACACTGCTGACAATTCAGCTATATCATCACAGGAATAAATTACATTTTAAATTATATTTAAATAGAGAACAGTTATTTTTTAATATTAATTATATGCAATCATATTTAATAATATTACTGTAGCATATGTATATGCACTATATATATGCAGTATAAATGCATAGAAAAAAACAATTAAGTAGTTTTATTATAAGTATATATATATAGAGAGAGAGAGAGAGAGAGAGATGGTCTTTGTAAATATTATTGATATATATTATGAATACAGTCTTGACTGTAAAAGTGTTACAACTGTATCTGTTATGTACTGTAGTTTTAATCAAAGGAAAGTCACAGTCCATGTGCATGTGTGTCTCTTTCAGCCATTGTGTACCTGGTAGGAGCAATAGAAGTTGGTGTGGCCTACCTGCCGTTCTTTGCTTGTCTTTCAACACCACACCGAGTACTAGGAGGAGTTTTAGGTCTTCTTTACACACTCACATGGTATATGAAAACACTCAGCTTTCTGTTTGTTGCCGTAGCTGTAAAAACGTTTGTGGGTTGTCGAACTGACTGTCAATTTTTTTGTATATTTTGTGGGTTTCAGGCTCATTGTGAATCTGTATGACACGATAAGCTGTCCCTCTGGAAGGGTAAGTGAATATGGTTAATAATTAACTTAAATGTATTAATTATCAACTTATGTTATTATCATATTATTATGCTTATGTTTGCACGTTAGGTATGATTCTGTCCGTGTACAAAGCGTGCAATAGTGTCTATGAGTGAATATATTTATTTAAGATAATTATTCAAATGTGTAATTGTGATTGGATGCATACAGAATTAAAGCACATTTTGCCGGTTGCAGATTTTAGGTTCTTATGAGAAATTGATCATCCTGTGGCCGTTCTTCCTGTGTCTGTTTTTCCTGCTGGGACGGTTTGTATATATCATTGTGAAGGCAGTAAGAATCCACCTGCAGCTACAAACCGAAGAGGTCAGATCATGAGTCCTGTTGTAATTTACAATTATATTTGGTAACATTAGTTAATGCAATAGCTAATATTAAATACCAATGAACAATACTTTTACAGCATTTATTAATCTTTGTTAACGTTAACTTCTTCATATGCAAGTACATTTAAGATTTCAAGTTGTGTAAATTAACATGTACATAATGGACAAGCATGAATCTACTTTTAACAATAGTATATTTATAAATGAGCACAAGAGTAATGTTTCTCTGATATATAGAATGAGGAGGATCTAAACTTCCATCAGTTCATATATGTACAGACTCTACTGAAACGCCCTCTTGGACGGTACACACTCATTCAACATTAACATGCATTTATTACTGTATTCACACCAATCGGCCAATACTCATTCTTCTATTGTCCCTCAGACCAGAGGAAAAGAGTTGGTTTCGAAGGAAAGTGTATGACTGGGATCCTCACTTTAAATTCCCTAACAGGATGATTGGCACATCCATTATCTCTTTGATTGGCTTGTACACGGTCAGTCAGCACTCACTAATATACACATTGTTTATTGATTTTTTTTTAACTTAAAGGTAAAAAATGCAAATGTGTTTGTCTGTTTGTAGTTGACCCTAGCAGACTACAGCTTGAGTGACTACACCTTTGACAAGCTAGATGATTTGATAGACTCGCTTGCAGAGATTGCATCGTCCTGTAATGAAACAAACAATGTGTTCACGTC
This sequence comes from Tor tambroides, assembly GCA_021397915.2. Classification (NCBI taxonomy): domain Eukaryota; kingdom Metazoa; phylum Chordata; class Actinopteri; order Cypriniformes; family Cyprinidae; genus Tor; species Tor tambroides. The sequence continues at coordinate 24,489 of JAFVLL020040769.1, forward strand.
ACTCATTCCCAGGATGAACGAGTTCAGCTTTGTTGCAAGAAGTAAGATATAAGATCCACCTCTTTTTCTTCTTGTCTTTTTGTTTCTGTACATATTTTACAGTATACCGTTCAAAGTTTGGGGTCAGTACTTTTTTTTTTTTAATTAATAGCTTTTTAGAAAGGATGCATTAAATTGATCAAAAGTGACAGTAAAGATTTTTACACTGATACCAAAGATTTCTATTTCAAATTTTGAATTATTGAATTATAATAATATTTCACAATATCACTGTATTTTTGATCAAATAAATGCAGCCTTGGTAAGCCTAAGAGGCTTCTTTCAAAACATCTTACAGACCCCAAACATTTGAAATGTAGTTAGTAATAGAAAGATGTATAGACAGACAGACAGATAGATCTGATGTAAATTATTTACAGAATATTTTCTTTTTCTCAGGGTCTTGGTTGGCGACAACTATTTTTTCCACTCTGACATCTGTTACTTACACTCTTCACGTGCTAGTATGTTACAGGTATGTTTATTTAAGCATTCTTTATGTACAAAATTCAACAATTAAGCACTTTCAGTAATTACCCAAGGGCAAATCATTAAAAACCTAACCAAACAATGAACTGAATTTATGACGGCAGGAAACACTTAAAGAGGTTGTGGAGGGGAGAGAAAACTTTTCTTCCAGAGAAGTTCCATAAACCAAGCCCCGCCGTTAGCGTGGTAAGTAAAGATTTTTTGTAAAGGGTTTCATTGGGTTTCCTCCACGACTGAGGACAACAATTAAAAAAGCATTTAGGGAGAGTTGTTAATCAAAATGCCAAATGCTTTTCTTTCTCAGGCTGCTATAACGAGATATTCAGGCTGGCAGATTGCCTTCACCATGTGGGGTATGTAAATTTCTCTCAAAAAGTAACCTCATATGTCAGACGAGCTGAGTTTACCTTATTTTCAGAGAGGTCAGTACCTTCACGGGCATCTGTCCTTGGCATGCTTTGCTTACTTTTGTAGCCAGAGTGACTCAGATGAAAGAATTTGATGATGAAGTGACATCAAATGTGTGTTGTATTGATTAAACTGATTTTTTTTTTGTTTCTGCAGGGTTTCTGATAGTTCACTTTGTGCAGTTTCTGTTTGCCTTGCTGTTTGTGTATGGAGTCGTTTTACCAATCCAGAAGGGACACTTTCTCAGCTGGCTTTCTAGTGTAGGCATCATTCTGTGAGTTCAATTAAAGACATCTCATAACCAAAGTCATTTTTCATTGGCATAATCATCAGGCCATATTTTTGAACTTGCATGACAACATTATATTTTATAGCTAAGATAATGTTAATTTATTAGGCTAAGCAGCGTTTGAATAGCATTAAACTGTGTTTTATGTGACTGCAGGCTGACAATACTCTTAGTGATAGCCTTGGTGGTAGGGCAGATTATTCTGGTCCAAGTGTTTTTCCTGCAGGACAAACTCTCACCTGACGACAAAGAAAAGCCCCTTGCACTCAACAACAGGTAGGACATCTACAAATCACCTTTGAAAATGAAAATCAAATAGATGAAACTGTAAATATGCGTTGGCCTTAAACAGTTATGATGAGGTCTTGCTATGTGGTTTATAAGTTGTTGTGATTGATAAAACATAATATGCTACTGTTGAACATTTTGGGTAAGTCAGATTTCTTAATGTTTTGAAAGAAGTCCCTTGTAATGTCACCATGGGTTGCGAATATTTGATATATAATACAGTAAAAACAGTAATAATGTGAAATTTCATTTAAATTTAAAATAACATGTTAAGACATACTTTTTTTCTAATGGCAAAGCTGAATTTTCAGTATCATTCCAGATGAAAACAGCTGTGCTACTTAATATTTTTGTGGAAACTGCATTTTTATGTTTTTCCCCCAGGACATTGTTGCATAGAAGTAACAGCATTTATTTGAAATATAATTTTTTGTAATGTTATAAATGTCTTTACTGTTACTTTTGACCATTTTAATGTGCCCTTGCTGAATACAAGTATTGCTTTCTTTCCAAAAAAATAACAAAATAAATTTGACCCTTTTGTATGGTAGTGCATATAAAAATAAAAACTATTTTTATTTGTTTATTTATTTTTTTTAAATAACCCAAGGTTTTCATCTCTTTCCACAGAAAAGCATTCCACTGCTTTAACTACTTTTTCTTCTTCTATAATGTGGTTATGGGGTTGAGCAACTGCATTTTGCGCCTTTTAAGCAGCTGCATTGTGGGTACATGGCTGGTGTCACGCATTGATCGGACCATCATGCAGCGGGGCTATGAGTCCATGGATCCAGGTAATAATGACATATGTAGTGCTGTGCAGTGAAAAAAAACGTATATTTTCGAAATATCATTTTATTCACAAAATGGATCATAGGAACATGATAATTAGAATCTTATTATTTATCTATTTAATTATATTTGAGTATTTTGGTTTATTAATTATATTTTATTTATTAATTATATTTGGGTTATTAAATATTTTTGCCTTACAAGACTGTAAAATTTAAGATTAATTCCAATATTTTTGTACAACAGTTATAATTCACTTTCTTTTGGGCAGGATATAGTACATGGATTGGGATGATATTTGCTGATCATTATCATAGCAACCCAGTTATGGTGTCTTTCTGCCATCTGCTGCTTGGCAGAACACTGGAGAAACGAGGACCTGCAGTGTCCTCCTATGCAACTTTTAGCAATAACACAGGTAAGAATGACTCCAGATACATGAGAGCACAAATTCCTTTAAACAGACATCCCATGAAATGACTGTGCCTCTGCTGTTTGACAGGATGTTCAGTAGGGGGCAGAGTACGTGTGCGCTGGCTCCTGCTGTACACACTGCTGAGGAACCCTGCACTCATTCTGCTGAGAAAGAGAAAAAAACCGAACCAGAACGACAACCAAGACCCACTCCTCTTAGCCCGAGCCATCACTTCACAGGCTCAACATGCAGCTGAACTGGTCAATAACAAAACTGCAGAAACAGAACCACACAGTCAGACATCTGACACCTGTTCCTCAGTGTGAACAGAGTTTTATTTCTGTGACTATTGCTCTACTTTTAGGGGATATAGACTTTGAAACATTTTGTCTTTCCTTTTTGATACAAAGGGCAAGAATGTGAATCTAACTTCCTATAAAACATAACTGCACTCTTCAAAGCCATTACATGGGGCCTCGAAGACTGAATTTTATCAGAGAACTGGACTGAGAAAATGCTACATTCGAGGTCTAATGCTTTTTGTGAGCTTCAGAAACAAATTTGAATGATTACGTGTTTGTTGGTCAAATGGTGTTTTGTAATTAAGAATGGGAAAGCTTTGGGTGAATTAATTTTATGGTTTAAAAGTGGTACTACTACCATAGTGTTTTATTTACCAAAGTTTTCTAAGTCCATGAATATTGTGTTGCTATGTTTAGAATTAACTTTTTTTTTTTTAAATAAATAGATAAAATAGATGTCTGTGTGAATTTATTTTTATATGTTAGTCTGATATACAACGTCTTTGTATTTTAAAGTAAAAAAAAAAAAATGCTCTCCAAAAAAAGTGTTTCTTACATCCCTTCCCAAAATACTGTGATAAACAAGATAGCATAATATTGAATGTTTATCATAATAACGTTGTATTGGTATGCCTAATTTGCACATTGTAGGTGACTGCAACGTCTCCACTGATTCCTTAGTTTTTGTGTGTGAGCGCATGACTGTCATCACCCTGAATTCTCATAGCATGAGTTTTATTGATCACTTTTTGCCTTCAGCACCTTAACAGAGGAAGATTATCCATTTTAATAGGTGTTCACAATATTAAATGCTGAAGAACAATTTTCTACTCTTTATCCTAAAGTATGGCTGACTGGCCCTTTATTCAAGCCTATTCAAGGACTTTGGAATTTATTTATTTATTTATTTGCTAAGTATATAACATAGAATAGTAGGCTAAATCACGTACATGTGTTCATCTTGGTTCATTTTTATATTTCTGTCTGACATTTGACCTCAGTCCTTTTCCGATGACGTATGACGTAGTTGGAGTGAAAGCAAGCGCACGTGCGTGCGCGCGCGATATTACGGCTAAATTAGTGTGAAGACGAAAAAAGACATTCAGGTGAGTTTTGTTATCAAGACTTCGATTAATAATATTTTGGAGATATTTTTATGATTTAGGAACGAGAAATGTCTTTACAAGCAAAAAGAACCAGAATAATTAAGTTATATCAATTATGTCGTTTGTTTAGCTAGTTAATTAACGTTACTGTCTGATGAAATTTAGTCTTCCCGCCTGTCTTCTTTCTGATATTTTAGTTATTAAACGCTTACGTTTTCCGTAAGTATATGGTTATTTTGACTGATACCGACATTAGTCCAGCTTTGCAGTGTAAAACATTGTGGGCTGCGTTTTTGAGACAATGTAGGATTGAGAAAAGTCAAGGATAACACATTTAACAAGCGTAACCGAGAAACAAGTTCATCTAAGATGAGAAATCTTTCAAATAGTATACATGACAACTTGTTTTAATGTAATATGTGACCCTGGACCACAAAATTAGTCGTAAGGGTTTATACATAGATTTATAAACCATTTTTTATTTTAATTGATTTATCTATTTTATAGATTTACCCTTATAGATTTATAAACTCTAATGATTATTTGATACATCACCTGAAAGCTGAATAAATAAGCTTTCCATTGATATATGGGTTGCTAGGATAGGATCATATTTGTTTGAGATACAACTATTTGGAAATCTGGAATCTGAATGTGCAAAAAAAAAAAAAATCAAAATATTGAGAAAATCGCCTTTAAATTTGTCCAAGTGCAGGTCTTAGCAATGCATATTCCTAATCAAAAATTAAGTTTTGATATGTTTACGGTAGGCAATTTGCAAAATGTCTTCATGGAACATGATCTTTACTTGCCTAATATCCTAGTGAGTATTGGCATAAAAGAAAAATAGATCATTTTTATCCATATGACCCTGTATTATTGGCTATTGCTTCAAATATACCTGTGCTACTTATGACCGGTTTTGTGGTCCAGGGTCACGTGTATTTATGCTATTTTCATTCAATAAAAAAGGACAAAAAGTGAAAACACAATAACAACAAATTGATTTAATGTGTGCAATCATTATTTAAGGTTCATGAGAAAAAATTACTTTTTAATATCAGAAAGTTTTACTATGGTTACTATATTTGACCTGAACATAATGTGATGTTTCCTTTATGAAATGTGTGTGATGGTATTGGGATTAACTCTTGACTTGTTTTGTACATTATGGGCACTTTGTTGTTATATAAGCTCTAAACATTAAGTAATTACCATAATTATAACTAACTATAAACCTTCAAAGCATTTTTGGGTGGAGTCTGAATGTGTCTGTGATGCCCAAAATGCTGTATAGTTTGACAGCTCAGTAATTTACAAAAATGCTGTCTGTTATGAGTCTTCATTAGATTGACTTTGTGTTTGAGTGCAGGATGAGTGACGTGGAGTTGGTGAAGAAGATGCTGCGAGCTGTTCTTCAGAGCAGTAAGCACGGTGTGGCCATGACCCGTCTGCAGGGAGATTATCAGGCTCTGACAGGAGAGGTGATCCCTTACCGGCAGTTTGGACACGGCAGTCTAGAGAGTTTTTTGCGCAGCATTCCCAGTGTGGTGCGGCTCGAACGCTCCAGTGCTGGAGAGGTGATGTTTTCAGTTAATCTGGTGGTACACCACATACCTTCTTATGTTTTGGTAGATAATATTGTGTAGTATTCTGTGTATTTGTAGCATAATATATATCAACAAATAGACAAGGTAGTAGCGCCAAACACTCGTCCAAAAGTCCAGTAGATCAATAATACAAGGTGCGTAGATCCAAAAAAATACAAAGCTTTATAGACAAAGGAGATCCGCACTGTCCAAAAACATCCAACTATCCAAACAGTCCAAAAAGGCTTATATCATTTATTACTCAGAGGTCACTAAATAGTGATGCAAAAAAGTGCAAAGGTCCTTTAAAAATTTTTTAAAAGTAAATTAAAACATGAAATCACAGTCAAGTTATTGATTACTCTATTTACCATCATGCCAGCACCAAGCAATAATATGAAGGACTTTATTTGTATGTTTGTAGGTCATGTGTTTTGCTGGTGTGTGTGAGGAGACGGCACACATCGCACAGCTGGTCGCCCGCCAGAAGAATGTAAAGAAGACCGGCTGCTCTAAATTACTGAACTTTCAAATGAGAGCGAAGTCTTCATCTCTGTTTTCACATAACGGTAATGTGCACAAACACACACAAACAAAAATCCAGAGTGAAAGAGATACTGTTTGACTGATATCACATCACATCATTTTCATGGTTAGTTTAGAAGAAAAGCATCTGCTGAATGAATAAATGTAACTTATATAATTTTGCAATTAGCAAATTAACAGTGTACATTTTAAAATTAACTTGAGCTTAAATTGTGAGGTGCAAACCTGTTTTTAGATATTCTTGGTAGTGACAAAAAATTAAAATGGTTTTATTTAGTTGTCTTTTTGAAGTATATTTTAACACGTCACCTTTAATAACCACATTAATCTACATGCCTCCATAGTGGGATTAACTCTTTGACATCCTAGTTTGTTTGCCCACATCCCAATAGGGTCCTTATGAAAGGTTTTATTGCTGTACTTTTGCCCACCAAGCTTGTCTGTATATGTGTGCTGAATATATCTGTGCCAGTCAGTCACAATTGCATGCTATTTCTATGAACTGTTTACCATCCTGCGCTCTGTTATGCAGCCCTTCGAGGTATGTGCTTGTTTATTGATATGGTTTAACTGTTTTGGTCTTCGCAGTCAAACCTCGCTTGTCTCTGCGGCAACCGGGCCACATGACTCATCCCACTCGAAGCTCCGCATCCAAGTCTAGTTTTTACCCTAACCAGCGGCAGATTTACAGTACTGATCTCCCCTCCTCCCGAGTTCCTTCTCGGCAGCTGAACAGGAAGTCACCAGGGTGAGTGACGTGAGACAAAACATTCTCAATACATTAATCCCAACACTTACACTGTATGTGATTTTTAGGTTGGAGGGGAAAACATTTGCACCCAGCAAGGTCAATACGGAGATAAAGACTCAGCCGTATAAGACCAGTGGGACACCAGGTAAATCTGTGCCATTTTAAAAATCTTTGTTTTTCCTGTCCTTCAGCTTGTCCTCATGACAATTGCAAAGTTGGATCAGATACAATATATTATTTAAACACAAGCCTGAAAAATAAACTTCTTACTAAACCTAATGCTTAAACTAGGCTTCTTTTTCTGCCTTGCAAGTGATGATAAAGGAATGAGTGCTGAAGGAATGAGTCCTAAAAGCTGGAAAGTCATGCATCTGTGGTTTAGTTTGCATATACCCTACTTCTGGAGATTATATTTATTTGTCACAGAGCATATCTTTTTGTTGTTGCAATAATCCAGAAGCCAAATTGTCTTTTTGTCAAGGGAACCAGGGTGATGCTAAATATTGGGTTGGCCTTAAAAAAAAATAAAAAAAAAATCACTGCAGCACTCTGTTTTCTTTCAGGATGTACTCATTTTGTGTTATCTCTGTTTTTGATATTCAGTCAACTTGAGTTTGATGTTTGATTGTGTGTTGTTTCTTCAGCTCAGCAAAAGCCTGTAAACAGTGCTGATGTTGAGGTGGTTCAGGGTCGAATTAAACAGCTTTTGCAGAAGTACTGCAGTGGAGTCTGGCTGTCAAAAATCCCTCAGCTCTATAAGAATATGTTCCAGGAAGAGCTCCATATGCACAAAGAAGTGGAGACATGGACGCACATCTGTACTGTGAGAGAAATAAAATACACAATAACATGCTGACTACTAAAATTAATCAATCTATCTGCTCAAATTTAAATAAGGTTAAAAATCTATTGAAACTTTTTTTGTTAGTTAAAATAAAACTAGAATAAATATAACTATTATATGAAAAACTTAAAGGGGTGTTTGACTGGTATTTTTCTAGGCTTGATTGTGTTTATGGGGTGCAGTCTAACATGAGATCATGCATTGTTTTTTAAAAAACGCATTATTTTTCCACATAATTTACCTTTATTCCACACCGCTCTGTCCCTTCTCTGATAAACGCGCTGATCATTTCCTGCTTTTATGAAGCCCCTCCCTCAGAACTAACCGATGGGCTCAGATTGGTTAGTTGGTCCAGTGTGTTGTGATTGGCTAAACCGCCTCTCTAAACCCGCCCCTCAGCTCAGCGGCATGTGCTCCAGTTGTATTGTAAACAATGGCTTCGTCTATATTGCTTATCAATTTGATCCTGATTGAGACCCATAAAATATTAGTGAAGAGGATCTGAGGATCTATTAGTGAGGAGAACCTGTGCAAGCACAGCTTTTAATGGTAGGCCTAAGTTTTTTGTTTGTTGTCTCATACTTTTAGATATGCTGTTATTTGTAAATGCTACTATGTTAGCTTTTAATATATGGTTTTATTCTGATTAAAGCTTTAATACAGTACGGCAACCCATGTATAACGCTTCTCATAGCTATGTGAAAATAAGTGTATTCACTGAGCTGATGATCTGAATGAGAGAGAGAGAGAGATGCAGAGCGTGTGCAGAGCAGGGGATGCAAGGAACAGTATTAAGAACCGCTGCTTTTGAACATTGATTTTGAAACTTGTGAATCTGTTAGAAGACAGAATTGCAATTCATATATGAATAGATTTTTACGTGCACCCCTAGTTTTCTCTTTCTCTTCTCTAAAGCAGTGCAGCATGGCCTCGCCCCCTTTGCTGCATGTTCCTGGGGGCGGGGTTTATCTGGGTTCGTGACGTCACGAAACCGGGAAGTAGCTTGTTGTAGTTGAGCTGTTTTTGTAGGCATTAAACTACCAGAATTTTAAAAGACAATATCTCCGTTTGCATTGAACTTTCAGCTTTGCAACTTTGCAGATATAGTTTGTTAAAACAGCAACATTACACACTAACTAACTTTTAAAAAAAGTGAAATTGCAATCAACCACCCCTTTAAAAAGAGAGAGAAATGTTGCTTTGTCAACTAATTGAAAGTCAAAGTTGAGCACTAAAATTACTAACTGGAAATTAATGAAAACTCAAGCTAAACAAAAAACTGAAATTAAAATAAATCAAAACTAAATACATACCGAATATAAATAAAAAATAAAAAATGTGACCCTGGACCACAAAACCAGTCATAATAAAAATTGAACACTAAAAATTTATACCTGAAAGCAGAATAAATTTGTAAATTTTAAATAAATGGTAAATAAGCTGAATAAATAAGCTTTCCATTGATGTATGATTTGTTAGGATAGGACAATATTTGGCCGAGATACAACCAGTTTGAAAATCTGGAATCTGAGGGTGCAAAAAAAATATTGAGAAAATTGCCTTTAAAGTTGTCCAAATTAAGTTCTTAGCCATGCATATTACTAATCAGAAATTAAGTTTTAATATATTTACGGTAGGAAATTTACAAAATATCTAAATGGAACATTAATATCCTAATGATTTTTGGCATAAAAGAAAAATTTATAATTTTGACCCATACAATGTATTTTTGGCAGCTGCTACAAATATACGTGTGCTACTTAAAGGTGTCATAGGTGATTGTCTTCAGAAACATTTTTTGTTATTCTGGTTGAAAGTCTCTTCACATCCTGATAGCAATCATTAAGTTAAGTGGTCTAAATGTATTTATCTGTATTTATATATTCTGTGGAAGGTGTAGGACCAAGAAATGTTCGTCCAATCAAAACGCTCGGTCCGAGCGTTTTAATTGTCTTTTCTACCTGTCTGTCAACGTATATATTTGTATACCTCTGCGCACCCTGTTCGCGCAGACATGACACGTCGTCAGCGCGTTCACGCACGCTGTGCAGACAGAGCGAGAATGGCAGACAAACATCAACAACCCGATCTTCCTTCCTGGTATTGTAGTACTTTTACTAGCTATAAAGTTTTCTCACCGGTGAATGACACATGATGTAGCCCAGCGGTTCCCAATTCCAGTCCTCGTGCCCCCCGTTTTGCATATCTTGCTTAGTCTCCTTTAGTTAACACACCTGAATCAGATAACCAGCTCATTAGAAGAGAGCTACGTGCATGAACTGTGTTCCGATTGACATGCTCCCTACACAGTGTTCATTGCTCCCTACTCCCTGAGCAGGGGAAATCCGTCGGAAATTTATTTCACTTCGGAACATTCATTCGCAGATTGCACTGCGCAGCGTCTTTACACACAAACGAAACTTAATAGATAAGTGTGACATAATATAACTCTGTAAATAAATACAATTTAAATTCACATCTTGCACACTTTATTGCCCTTTGTATGGAACATATACGCTCGCTTTGAACTGGAATCATGGCGGAATATCTGGTGATGTCCACTTCGCAGGGCACTTATGACTTACGGTCAAATAGAACAAAAGTCAGACGTGATAAGATATATGAAATGTGCAGAGCGGGGAGAGTGTGAGGACTGTTATTGGAAACCGTTGATGTAGTAATTTAATGTTGTCTCTGGTATTCCGCTCTCTGAGCGTATGTGCGTTCAGGGGGCGTGGCTTTGGACGGCGATTGCAGGGAGGGTGGGACGTTCGCTTTCAGTGCTATCAGGCTAAAGTTAGCATTTTCCGAGATGTTCCACTATACCTTTAAGAGTGGTTTTGTGGTCCAAAGTCAAAATGACAATCACACAAAACGATTAAAAATTATTTCAAAATGAAAACTGAAAATAAAAATAATAAAAGATGATTTTTATATACAGTACTTAATAGTATGTAAATATTACTCAAATAACACAATGTTTTTCATACACTCATGCTGACTCAATAATATGTAATGTCTTTATGGTGGGCTGCGATCACTATAAACCATCATTTTATGGAGAAGAACCAAACAGGATGAATGAATTATTACAATTTACACTTTTGGGTGAACTATTGCTTTATAAAGTTCTTGGCTTATATGGCACATGGTGCTTTACCTTTTCTTTTTCAATTATCTCCTTAGGTTGAAAAGCCAGGCAGCAATAACATAGTTGACCGTCTGGTGTATCCTGTCGTGGAACCTGCCCCAAAACCAAGCACTGTGTCTGCTGTAGCTCCATGCAAGCAGTCTCCTAAAGCAAAACAGTCAACACCTGCACAGCAAACTACCCGCATCCTCAGAACTCTTGCCATTAACATTCCTCCTTCAGCCCAGAAATCCCAGCCACCTTTGAGCCCAACATCGCCCAATTCCACCAAGCTGGATTTCAATCTCCCTGAAACACCCAAAGCTCACCCTCACTCACCCATCACCCCTCCTTCCACTCCACCTTCTCACCAGCCTCTGACTCCAGAGATCAAGCAGAAGCTGCGGCAGCTGCTCAATAAATACAGCCAGGGCCTGTGGGCTCATGCACTTCCACAACTTTTCCAGGAGGCCTTTGGGTACTTTTGACCTCTGTCACTTTTGACCAATTTAATGCATCCTTATTGAATAAAAGTACTAATTTCTTTAAAAACATGACATGCTTTTGACAGACATGCTTTTGATCATTTCTAGCTGTCAGTTTGTACTAATGTATGAGAGAGTACCACAGTGCTTATTTTTCCCAGTGAAAGTTTTTTTTTTTTTCCTGTCTTGTCTCTCAGGTGCGTGTTTCCACAGTATGTGCTGGAGATTCTGTCTCTGTTGGCGGATACATGTATGGTTGAGTACCCCATGCCAGACAATCGTAAGAGAGCCATACTGTATGCACTTCCATGCCAGGTGCAGACACAGCCTCGTCCTCGCCCACCACCGCTGGTTTTGCCCTACACTGGCAACCCACGTGTACCTCCTCTGATGATCCCAACAACAGAGTTCCTTTCCGTTTTGGTGATGGAGGTCAGCAGCACAGACAATATTGTTCTCAGGTACAGCTCACAAAACCAATATTTTACTAGATACAAGATTCCTCTCTAGTTCTGTATCATTTGGATTATTTAAGGTTGTGGATTTATGATGGTGTCTTATTTTTCAGGTTTGTAGGGGAAGGCTACTCTAAAGCTCTGGAGGTGTTGGAGGAGACCATGCTACAATTCTATAATACAGTTGGAGCTGGACTTTGTCTTCTCTCCCCAAAAATTGGACAATTGGTGGCAGTTGCTATAGAGGAAGATGCAGTACTGAGAGCTCAGGTCCACCTGGTCACAGAGGACACTGTGAAGGTATCGGAGTCTGTATATTAGACAAAGTCATTTTGCGTTAGATGTAATTCATACTTTTCCCTTTTCGTAGGTGTACTGTGTGGATCACGGGTTCTTTGAGGTGGTCAGCAGGAAGAAGATACTACAACTGAGGGATCAGTTCCTGACTCTTCCCTTCCAGGCAACCACGTGCCAACTTGCAGGTAATATTCATCAGTGACTTTTGTGTATATGTGAGTATGGAAACTTAAACTGTTAATTTTTTGTTCCGTAACAGAAAAAAACTGAAATGTGAGATTGAAACTCAGAATTATGAGGAGTCTGAATTGTGAGAGAGAAAGTCGCGATCACCTTTTTATGTTTTTAGTTTGTGGTGAAAGTAAGCTTCCATATGTGTGAGTAATATGTGATGTAATTTTGTGTTCACATTCACGGTCTTGAATGTTAGGTTTGGAGCCGTTCAGTACAGATGGGGTAGTTCTGAAGACTCTGGAGTCATTAGCTGTTGGCCGTACACTAGTGGTTGAGATTTTGGAGCGAGAGGACACACCAGTTATTGTGCTGTATGACACTTCTGAGAACGAGGATGTGAATGTGAATGCTGTATGCTTGAAAGCCCTGCAGGATAAATCAATGGAGAATCCTCTGCAGGTCTATCAGAATTATATAAAATCGCATGAATATTAAATTGCTGCACATTTTCAGAAAATCATTTCTATAATTACAAAATGAATAAATAATAATGCCCCTCTCCTCCATTTATTCAGGTGAACAGCGTGTACACAAACGTGTGCGTGACAAATGTGTGCTCTGATGGCAGTATTTACTGTCAGTTGCCTTCTCGAGGTCAGGCCAAACTCAAAGACATCATGGACAAGATTGAAGCACACTTCATCTCTCAGGTAAAATAGTTCAATTCAGTTTTTTAGGCTTCTGTTAGGAGGTGTAAATGATTGCCAGAGCATTAAATGTCTCTTATGTGTTTCTAAGTTAACATGGGAGCTGTTGGTGTCCAAACCGTTCTGCGGGAAAGTGTGTCTAGCTAAATACAAAGGCAAATGGGCAAGAGCAGAGGTGAGAAGACTGCCTACTCTTTCCCTTCATCCACAGATTTAAACTGGCATTTGTTCAGTGACAATTGGGGCTGCACAATATATTGAAATAATGTTGAATATCAAATTAGAGTGAAGCGTGGCACTATGTTAATTTACACGTGCTCCTCTTAATATGATGTTCAGAGGCTCGGTTTACAGTTCTGGTTCTCGGTTCTGGAGTTGGTCACTTATAATGTGCATTTTAAAACTCAGTGTGTGAAGCCTGTTTTGCTAGATTTGTATTGAAGCATTTTTCTACCTGCTGACAACAAATGAGAAACTTTAAAGGGATAGTTCACTTTGAAATTAAAATTTGATATCTATCAGCTTACCCCAAGGGCATCCAAGATGTAGGTGTCTTTTTTTCTTCAGTAGATCCAATTTTGATATTTTTAGGTCAAACCGTTCTGGTCTGTCAGTCATATAATGGCAAGTATAGGTCACTGTAACTATAAGAGGGAAAAAGAACATGCACGGAGAAATCCAAATTAAACAATTCCCCATCGTAACTACACATTGATGGCCTAAGACACGAAACGAGCGGTTTGTGTGAGAAAACGAACCGTATTTATATCGTTTTTTACCTCTTGTACACAACCATGTCCAAGTGATCTGAGTGCGCGCATGCATCCTGTGTGTGACGTGTGTGCGCGCGCGCTCTGGCGCGAGAGATCACTTCCGGCGCTTTCCGGCGCTTGCGCAGACTAAGCCAGAGCGCGCGCATCCATCTCTCGCGCCAGAGCGCGCGCACACACGTCACACACCGGATGCGTGCGCGCACTCAGATCTTCTGATTAAAATTCATTGTTCAGCCATTTTTTTTCATTGTTCAGACTAGTGCTGTCAAACGATTAATCGCCTCCAAAATAAATTGTTTACATAATTATGAATGTGTACTGCGTATATTTGTGTATATAAAAATACACAAACATACAGTATATATTTTGAAAATATTTTCATGTATATACATTTATATTCTTATATTTTATATTATTATATAAATATATTTAATATAAACATAACATATTTTTCTTAAATATACACATGCATGTGTTTGTATTTATATATACATAATAATATACATAGTGTACACACATAAATTATGTAACCAAAAACTTTTATTTTGTATGTAATTAATCGTTTGACAGCACTAGTTCAGACATTTTTCACCATTTTTTATTTTTTTTATTTTACGCAAATTTACCTCAGTCATTCTAGACAAATAAAGTGATTCATATTTTCATTGCTTACATGAATGTGTGTTGCATCTGTGTATAGATCATTAACCTTCATGGCAGTCAAGTGTTGGACATCCTGTTTTTGGATCTGGGACTTCCTGCTTCTCTGGAGGTTAGTGAGCTCAGAGAGATCCCGCCAATCTACCTCAAAGAGCTCATCACCATACCACCTCAGGTACATGCATAGATGCCTCGGTCAATTTCTTGCATATGTTTCCATTCATGATCATCGCTTGCCACGAGTGTGCAGGTCATTGTTTCAGTTGCATCATGAATCAAGCAGTGAGTTTTTTCCCCTTGTGTTTGACTAATAAAATAACTCTCTTTGCATGTAGTGAGTGTTTTTGGACCATGTTTACTTTGTAGCATTGCGTTGGTCTGTGTTATGAATGAAAGTAAATGTTTCTGTCTCTGTAGGCTATAAAGTGTATTCTGGAGGAACTGAATGCAGATGGGAGTGTTTGGCCTCCTGAAGCTGTTCTGTGGTTGAGAGAGACAGTCCTCAACAAAGTCCCCAGTTGCATGAAGGTCTTGCATATTCGGTTATTGTTAACTGAAAAATGTATTTTAATTTTTGATTTTCTTACTCTAAATTTTCCATTTGTTGGCATGTTTGTTGTTTAGATAGTGAAGCTTGATGAGACCAGGACTGTGCATATCTACCTCTTCGCTGGTAATGGAGCCCAGGACCTTCAGAGCAGTGTTAACCATCAGCTTGCCTCTTGTCCATTCTGGCAGCGGGATATCCACTTCACCAAGATCACCAGGGTTTCCGAACCTATCCTGCCTGAGGCAGGGGACAGCCCCCATACAGCTCCTGCACAGTCTAATCCCCTCACACTGCCCCCTCAGCTGGACTTACCAGTGGTCGGGCAAAACATGGATGTGTTTGTGTCGGTTGCATGCCACCCCGGGCACTTTGTGCTGCAGCCGTGGCAGGATCTGTACAAGCTGGTGGTGCTGATGGGAGAAATGATCCTGTTCTACAACAAACAGGAAGTAACCCAAATCAACATCCAGAAGAATAACGTCTATGCTGCCAAGATCGATAACAAGTGAGATATGAGTGGCATTTGAGGAGTATGCTTCCTCACCCTTCTGTGCAATAAATCATTTTCTTCCTTTTTTTTTTTTTTTCTTCATTCTCCATTTATCTTATCACCTCTTTTTATTTATAGTTGGCATCGTGTTTTGGTAAAGGGCGTCTTAGGCAATGGCTTGGTCTCTGTGTACGAGTTGGATTATGGGAAGTACGAGTTGATCAACTATTCCCAGCTCCAGCCACTCATTGATGAGTTCAGACAGCTGCCGTTCCAGGGAATTTCTGCTCAGCTGGCTGGTAAGAGAGAAGCTGGAGCCAAATGGAATTAAAACAAATTATTTAATCTTGATTATCTGTCATCCTTTTATTAATATTTGATATACATCTTTGATCTGAAAGGGTTATTTGTCTTTTAGAATAGCCATATATTTCAGCAAAATGCCTATTGTTGGCAAGTAGATTAAAAATGTTTAAAGGAAGTACAGTAAAAATCTAGCAAAACAAGCCTTTTTTTACTAAAACAACACAAGGAATAATATTTTACTTTGTATACACCAGTTGAACACATTAAAAATAACAAATAGTAATATTTCACTGGAATTTTTTTTTTTTTTTGCTAATACTTACTAATACCACACAGAATCAGTTTTGTGATTGTAGAATCAGTGATTCTGAACCAATTAAATTTAAGTGTTTTTTATTTGAAACTAATCATGACAATAGTTTGCTTGCATAGTCTTCAGTGTGTTTAACAACCAAATATAAATGTTAGAAAAAATGTTTAAAAAAAATTCACAATGCTGAGTCGGTTTTATGTCGTCAACAAAGTATCAAATATATTGTAAATATTCGATGTATCACCCAGCCCCATTGCAAAATTCCTCAAAACTGATCAGTATCTGTAGATGCTTCTGATTTGACTGTGAAATGTTTGTTTTCAGGTGTCAAGCGTGGGGTCTGGGCTGAGGAAGCTTCTATGGTGTTCCGGAACCATGTTGAGAAGAAGCCGCTGGTGGCTCAGATCGAGTTGGTTGAGGAGGGGGAATGGCCCTGGGAGCGCAAAATCTCTGTCTACCTAGTGGACACCACACTGGAGGACAATGACATCTGGATCCACAACATTATGGTGGAGTTTTTAGATGAGATCAACAG
>JAFVLL020040772.1:0-25916 GCA_021397915.2 Tor tambroides
AAAGACACCATTATATGCCAGGACTTCAAATCTATCCCTCATTTTCATCCACGTCAAATACAATATGGCGTCTAACCTGGTGTCTGTGGTCAGTAGATGGCTGGAGTTTTCTATGTATGTAGAGACCTTACTGAAAATTTTTCCAGTAATGTGTACAGTCATAAACTCCCACTCATTCCTCACTCTCTGTTTGTGTAAAGGTGGGTGGGTTGGTAGATGTGAATCTTTTGCACTCTGGATGTTTTATAGTCTCACTTCTTCATTTCTCTGTGTGTTTGTTTAACATTGTAGTTATTTAATACATAGATTTTATTCAGCATATATTAAAAAAAGCTTGTCACTATTATTTCCATATTATTTCCTACAGATCTCTCTGTTGGTGGCAATTATAATTGACCATTCTTCCCTAGCCTGCCTCCAGAATCTAGATAGTTCAAAATGAGGCTATAGGCTCAAAAGCATAAGTATCCTACGGTCCTTACTTTGGTTACCTGTTCGCTATAGAATTGATTTTAAAGTACTCACTGGTTTCAAGTCACTAAATGGTTTAGCACTTTCATACCTCTTTGACCTGCTGACAGATCACCACCGAGTGAGAGTTCTTAGTTCTGCTATTCAGAGGCTATTAGTTGGTCTAAAAACTAGGTATAGTCTATCACCATAGCCGCTCCTAAACTTTAGAACAACCTACGAATTCAAATCAGAAATGCCCCTACATTACCTATTTTTAAATCTAAGTCAAAAATGTTTCTATTTGATCTGGCCTACAATCTGTTATGTGATGTTTTACTGTTTATACTCTCTTTTTCCATCTGTGACTTGGTTATTGTGCATTAAAAATAAAGTGAAAATGAACTTAATTGAAGAAAAAAAAGCATTAATTTTTTCCTTTTTCATTTCGTATGGTTGGCAATTTTGACCACAAAGTGTGACCCTTTTTTGTCACACACTTAGATTCTTTGAATGAATTTTATTTTATTTTTAAAAAGAGTACATTTTGAATAACTGAGATTGAGGAAAACATTTTTATATTAAAAAAAATATCTCCTGGGAATCCGTAAAAAGCAGTTTCCAATTATGCATGTGAAGTCAGTGTAAATCAATGGCTTGGTATGCATGATCAGAGAACCACTACAACACTTTATATATATATATATATATGTATGTGTATATATATTGATAGATACTTAAAAAATTGACTTAACTTAAAAAAATTGAGGAAACCCGTTGCCTTAATTTAAGTAAATAATAATTTAAAAAAATAAGTTAAGTGAACTTGACAATTCACTTAACTTATTTTTTTAAATGATCATTTACTTAAAAATTTTAAGGCAAGGGGTTTCCTCATTTTTTTTTAAGTTAAGTCAACTTATCACTTTTTACAGTGTAGATAGATGCGTTCCTTTTTTATAAATGTTCCTTTAAGTGGTTTTTGTGATTACTTTTATTGGACATAAAACACACCATGACAAACATTACAGTAATTATCCTTGCATTAAAATAAATGTTATGTTATTTAATTTTCTGTCACAAATACATGTGATAGTTAATGTACTTTTAATGCACAACTGTTTTAAAATTAACCAACAAAATTAACAAGGTATTTTTGTATTCTATCTATTTGTTTTCTTTTTATTTATTATACAATTAACAAAAGCAAAAAAAAGGCCTCTAACACTAGCTTGCTCTATTCTTTTTCTATTCTTTTATTTTATTTATTATATAATTTAAAAAAAAGAAAAAACCTTGCTATGTGTACTGCGTTAAGCTAACTGAGACTTAGCACTTGCATATCATTGCTCTTTTGTTGATTTTGATTGCTTCCATTGTCCTCATTTGTAAGTCGCTTTGGATAAAAACGTCTGCTAAATGACTGTAAATGTAAACATCAAACTTATAGGTTAAAATATACAGTATGTCACAGTTCCTGTAACCGGTCACTATATTCTTGTATGTAATGCCCTTTCTGTCCTCACTAATTTGCTAAATTTACTAAATGGCCCTGCTGTGACACATATTTTAAAAGTATAAATATTCCATTTAGTCCTCAATTTAAAAGGATAGTTCACCCAAAAATGAAAATTCTGTCATTAATTACTCACCCTCATGTCGTTCCAAACTTGTAAGACCTTCGTTCATCTTCAGAACACAAATTAAGATATTTTTGATGAATTCTGAGAGCTCTCTGACCAGAGTTGTAAAGAGTACTGGAAAACCATATTTGAGTAAAAGTACAGATACCTTACAGTGAAAATTACTCCACTACAATTTACAAGTCACCAATTCCAAACTTGAGTAAAAGTCTTAGAGTATCTGATTTTAACAGTATATTTACTTAAAGATGCTCAAAGATGCACTAGTAAAAGAGACATGCCAGCCAAAAACTGTAGCGTTGTGGAAAAGCTATATATATATATATATATATACAGGAGGCTAACAAGCTGAACAAGATAAGATAAGATACAAACTGACTTCAAACACCACAGGAGACAGGAAGTGACAAAAGTCTAAGACAAGGCACAGAGAACATGTAAAAAAACAAGAAAGAGCTTATTTGTGAGGAGAGCAATCACGTTTATTTTCTAAAACCAAAATAAAACTGAACACCTCAAAATTGCAATAAATTTTTAAAAAATTACAAAAATTAAATTAAAAAAAATTAATGAAAAAGTAAAAGTCTTCTTGCACTGGATGTGCTGGTTTCGGCCTCATTGCCAGCTGCAGTCATATAAAACACCTGTGATTCACAACTACTTGCTAAGGAGCTCACATTCACGTAAAGTAGCCTTGTTGACAAGTTTGGGTGAGTAAGGGCAAAACGCACAAGATATAGTACTTTCAGTGCCCTGTAGTTGGCGATATCATCTTTTGTAGCAGAAATAAATTGCTGCAGAAAGCCTAGGTGCCATGCAAAATGTAATGTGTAACTGCAACACTCATTCAAATGTAGTTGAGTAAAGAGTACAGATACTCCTTCAAAGATGTAGTGAAGTAGAGAGTAAAAGTTGCTAATATCTTTGATACTCAGTACAAAGTATCCGAAAATATACTCAAGTACAGTAATTAGTTACATTTACTCCAATACACCTCTGTCTCTGACCCTCCCATAGACAGCAAGGATCCTGATACGATCAAGGTCCAGAAACGTATAGCAAGGAGATCGTTAAAATAATCCATGTGACATCAGTGTTTCAACCGTAATGAAGCTACGAGAATACTTTTTGTGCGCAAAGAAAACAAAAATAACAACTTCATCCAACAATTCGTCTCCTCTCAATCACCCTATAGAGAATGGGAATTTATGTCACTGCGCGCTGCATTTTGGGTAGTCGCCGCCATGTTTTAAGACACGCTACAATGGCAGCAGATACAAATCACCAGAGAAAAAAATGGCTGTATTTGCGTTAATATTTGAGCTGCTTGCATTTGCTTAGAATAAATGGACTAATATTCATATTCATTAGTGATCATCCGAGCGATCAGTTGTGTGGCCAGGACACGGCACATACAGACTCAGTGAAATCATGTGGCCGCCTTCTATCGTATCACACACAGGACCAAACTGATTTCTCTTTTGCAATTTTTAATAATTAGATGGCACTGATATATCTGCCAGATAAAATAAACACAATATAGCTTTATCTCAGCCAGTTGATCATGTATTTCAGTAGTTCTCAATTACAGTCCTCTGCATTTTTCGTACGTTTCTCTTATCGCTTCAGACGTTTGTTCTATTCGACAGTAAGTGCCCTGCAAAGTGGACATCACAGTATATTCCGCCATTATGACAGTTCGAAGCGAGCGCATATGTTCCATTCAAAGCACATTAAAGTGTGCGAGACATCAATTTAAATTGTATTTATTGACAGTGGTGTATTATGTCACACTTCACACTTGTCTAGCAAGTTTTGTCTGTGTGTGAAGCGTAGCACAAATCCGTGAATGGATGTTTTGAAGTGAAGTAAACTTTACTGGATTTTGATCTGAACGTAAAAAAAAGTATCCACGTACATACGTTGGTTACGTATGTGATACTCTCCAAATTGGCGCTATAGGGTGATGTGGAGGAGACGAAAAGTACAAAAAGTATTCTCGTAGCTTAGTAAAATTAGGATTGAACCCTTGATGTCACATGAAAAAGTTTTCCTTCTAGTCTGTCATGTTAATTGTTGCAGTTCATGGTAATTAAAAAATAACAATTTTAAAAAAAATGTTTGCTTGTACAAGGTAAAAACATTTGTAGATTGGTTGCCACTTTGTCTCCAGTCTAAAATCTGGGTCTTGCAAGCAAAACCAGCTGAGAACACATGAATGCTGGAGAATACGTGAACATTTGTTTTGAGCAGTTAAACAGCAGGAAAAAAACTGTTAATTGTTCTGAGTTTGCTCAGTTTTAGTTTGTTGAGGGAAAGGTCCCTTGTGAGTTTCTGTGGAAACTGTGTCACTAGGGTGCTGCTTCTCATTTAACAATTCAACAGTTTAACATTCAACAATTCTAGAGTGATTCTAAAGCTGAAGAACCACCCTGAACACCTAGAAAACCCCAAATCACATTTCAATGTTTTACCAATGTGACACTTTATGAACTTATAGCCTACTGAAACAAGTGATCAGCTTCTGGACAGAAGAATTAATGCAAAATTCATAATTGCTGTTTTTGTATGATTTTGTGGTTATCTTGTCCGGTTAACATCAATTCATCACAAGAATTCAGGTTACTAGAGTTCATTTAATTTCTTTTTTTGCTGTCATCCATTGACAGGAGTCAGTCAAATGAGATCTCTTTTTCTGGGGTGGGGTTTCTTTTTTCTTCTTCTCCTTTTTTGTCTTTTGTTTTATTATTGTGTGCTCGAGGTACAGCTATTCAGTCCAAGACCATATACAGTCAAGAGTTACAGACATAAAGTTTGGTCTTATTTGCAATATTTTCTGTTCAGTTGCTTTTCCTTGAGCACATTGAATATGCTTCAGCATTTCTTTGGATTTGTTTATCTCTCTGCAGTTTCACAGCTTGTGAGTCTCGCAGGTTGGTATGTTTTATTTGTTCAGTGCCTGAAGTGCAAACATCTGTTTATCTGAAATGATCCTAAAAGTTAGCTATTACTTTATTTGGAGATGAAATGATTTTAACTTTATTTATCTTAGGACAAGTGTTTGAGGTGAAAAATTCATTTCTGTTCAGTTGACATGTTTGTTTTTTATTGCATATGATCAGGCTTCTACAGCAGCCAAAACATTTTTCTCAAGCTATTAAGCAAAAACAGAACCAAAGCACACACATCAACGGCACAAACTGTCTAATAATAATAATAATAATAGAAGTTGTCACACCATAGGCTCCAAAAATGCAAAACAATTTAATATTGTTCACACAAGGTAACGTTTCGAGCTAGGCTCTTCTTCAGGCAATAAATATTTCAAACATTTATACTCACAAGTGATTAATCAATGAATATCGAAATCTTCATTTAATCCCCTGGGGGCTATCTAATGTGTAAATCCAAAAAGTCTCACATCTCAGAAGTGTTATGTCGCCTCCATGCCATGGACATTTGACTAATTCTGTTCCTAGGCTATGTAGGGTAGAAACTGAATGTCAAAAAGTCGCAAATTACTGAGCCACAAGACTTTTAAGTTATCAATTTCTGATAGCTCAACAATGTTCCGAATTGAGGGTTTTTAAATGTCTACTAGTTGCAAAGACCGCAGGGGCAATGCAACATATAGACCACATTAGCAGTTTTACATGTAATAGTAGGCCTATCTCTTATTTTCATTTTTATTTATTTATTTTGCAGTATGAGGATGTTTGAAAGTTTGAGTGTTATAAAATTGCACTGTTAAAGGTTACCGCATCCAAAATTGCCAAAGGGCACCTTCTTTAAAAAAAAAAAGTAAATGAGGGGTTAAATCCGCTAAAACCAGAAGTTATGTGGTCTGTTATAAACCACACGCAGAGTGCACACAGCCGACATAAAAAGCCATAGCCATGCAATCGGTGATGAATCATGCACCCATCCAGCCGTTTGACACAGAAACGGACCCCAGTTCGTTAGGAACTCGGTGGAATAAATGGATACAACGTTTTGAAAACTTTCTTGTTGCTATATGAACATTACCGGCGATGCTAGACAGAAAGCGCTGTTGCTGCACCTCGCTGGTGAATGCGTGCATGACATCTATGACACATTTGCAGCAGACCAAGATGGCTATGCAGAAACAAAAACAAAACTAAATGACTATTTTTCTCCAAAAAAAAAAAAACACAGTACCTGAAGAAAAACTAGACACGTATCAAACTAGACTCATGATGCTTGCAAAAGACTGCGAGTTTGTCGATGTTGACTGTGAGATAAAGGCACAGTTGATACAAAGCCGTACTTCATCCAGGATGCGTAGAAAAGCACTCGGAGAGCCAGACTTGACTTTAGAAGCTTTGCTAGATCATGGCAGAACATTAGAAATCTCTGAACAACAAGCAGCGGGAATTGAACAAAATGCAGCGGGTGCTGTCAACACATTACATTACAATCATAAGCAGCAGAGTGAATTCAAAACCACCAGCAGGACGTCCAACACTCAGTTTAGAAATTGTGGTGGAAAATATCTACATCAAGGTGTTCGTCCGGCTAAAGGAAAAGAATGCAGATCATGCGGAAAATTGAATCACTATGCAAAAGTGTGCCGTTCCAGGATTGAGAACCCCACTCTGCAAATTAAACACAATGACCCTCCCCATCATAAACAACGCAACAAACCACAAAGGGTCAAGCAAGTCGCTACACCATGAGATGATTCATTGAGCAGTGAGGATGCTTATGTGTTTGTTCTGAACAGCAATATATGCCAGCAACAGCCTCAGACACAAATTAAAATAAACAGCACCAAAGTTACAGCTCTGATTGATTCGGGAGGCGCTGTAAATATTATCAGCAAAGCAGTGTTCAACATGCTCACACCCAAGCCACAGCTCAGAGCAGTGACAATTAAGATCTTTGCGTATGGCTCTGACACTGCTCTGCCTATCATTGGTGTATTCCAGTGCAATGTTCAAGCATCACATAGCACTACAGAGACCAAGTTCTATGTTCTTCAGAATGATGGACACACCCTTTTAAGTTATGGAATGGCACAAGAGCTTGGACTGATACATATCACCAATGCTGTTAATTATACAAACACCATCCACACAGTAGCTGATGAACTTGTTGAAAGCTATCCAGAACTGTTCAAAGGAGTAGGCAAACTGAAAACCTACCAAGTGAAGCTGAATATCAATCCTGACGTCCAACTTACATGTCAGCCACATAGACGAGTGCCATTTCATATTCGACAGAATGTGGAAGCTGAGTTACAAAAGCTGGAAAATGATAACATAATAGAACCAGTAACAGGTTCAACGACATGGATTTCTCCGATTGTAACTCCGCCCAAACCAAAAGATCCTGATAAAGTCAGGATATGTGTTGACATGTGCCAGGCCAATACAGCCATACAACGTGAGCGTCATGTAACACCCACCTCTGACGATGTCTTACAAGAGCTGAATGGCACAAAAGATTCTCAAAACTTGATCTCAGAGCTGGTTACCATCAGCTGGAACTTCACCCAGACAGCCGATACATTACTACATTCACCATACATCTGGGACTAAGGAGATACAAATGCCTAAATTTTGGCATATCTTCTGCAGCGAAGGTGTTCCAGAATGTCAAACACTGCAAGGCATAAAAGGAGTAAAAAACCTCATAGTCGTACCCTCCACTCTAGAGCAAAGAGTAATGCAGCTTGCCCATGAGGGCCATCAAGGCATCGCTAAAACCAAAACTCTTCTGAGAGAGAAAGTGTGGTTTCCCAATATTGATCGAAGAGTCGAGGCCATGATCACAAACTGCATTGCTTGTCAGGCAAATAACCCCGTCACCCATGTCGAGCCGCTTCAAATGTCTGAATTGCCAGAAGCACCATGGCACAATCTGAGTGCAGATTTCTACCATTACTAACTGGGGAGTATCTGCTGGTCATTATAGATGACTACAAACACTATCCTGTAGTTAAAATTCTTCACACTACCCCAACAACTGCGGTAATACCAGTTCTTGATGATGTTTTCTCTATGTTCGGAATTCCCAGTGTGCTTAAAACTGACAATGGCCCTCCCTTCAACAGCAATATGTTCACACAGTTTGCGGATAACCTTGGGTTCCTTCATAGGACGATAACTCCCTTCTGGCCACAAGCAAATGCTACAGCAGAGCGGTTCATGCGCACATTGGGGAAAGCCATCCGAACAACGCAAAGCCACTCACAGTCACCAAAGTCAAAGGCACAATGGTTATCCTGTTACTAGACATAACCGTAGTCTAGTAACTACAGTTACCTGTTACTAGGCATAACCGTAGGCCTCCTGCCTACCTCTCTGACTATGTTTAGGTAGACTGTGTAGTGTAACTAAATAGTTGCACAGATTGTTCAAACCAGGTGTTTCAGACTGTTTAGAAAACAAGGACTGTTCAGACTTTTTCAACGTAAAGTGTTCGTGTTACTCAGAGATGGAGTTTTTCAGCGAACTTTCTACAATACTCAAGGGTTAAATATATTAATGTTTTCTTATCATAACAAACAAAAGTTACTGTTGTCTATTACAAGTTGCAAAGCTGTAAAGCAAAAAAAAAAACAAAAAAAAAGTGATGTAATGTATTTGGTTTGACCTGTGATGACACTGGATGCAACGCCTCTCCCATGCAATATATATGTGATAATGTGCAACCACAAGCGATGGAGCAAGAAATAAAAGTTTGTTAGTGTTCCCCTATTCCCATCTGCTAGCGTCTCTACGTGAAAGATAATATGACATGAAACACTACAAAGACCAGCACATCTGAAAAATTAATTTTATCCTGATGGAATTCAATGGTGAATTTCGTGTTCTGCAGTGATCATTAAGCAGTCTATGGAACTCTAACAACTGAGATTCAGTACCATTCCATAAAAAACATACTGTTTCCACAGCACAATAGGTTTCAGGGTTACAAAAAAAGGGGTTACAATCTGTATGGGGTACAAATTGTTGTTGAAATATAGCACAAAACGATGCAAAACTAGGGGCCATTTTCGAACCATGCTTACACTAGAGATTTGTAAATAGAAATCAGATGCAAATACAAAATAACTGTATGACAGTACCAATTTAGTCAATTCCTATAGGAACTTTAACAGAACGTTGGTCGAGAAAAAATGCAATGGCTTTTAGTCCACCTTGGAATGAAACATTTATATATAGATATTCAACATCCATGGTCACTAAAAAACCGAAGAGTTATAGGTAATGTCACAGAATTAATGAGTCCAATGAAGTACCCTACAAAATGTATGAATAGAATTAGTCAAATATCCACTGCGTGGAGGGTGAGACTAATAATTTATTTTTGATATGTGAGACTTTTTGGATTTACACTGTAGCCCCTAGGGGATTAAATTAAGATTTCAATATTTGTCCATTTCTTTAAGATATTTTTTTGGTATGATTTCGATTTTGCATGCTTCATTGTTTGTATTATTATTGCTATTATTATAAATTCGGATGAGGATAAGGGGAAACACATGACAGGAACATGAAACAAGGCAAAAATATCAAAATAAAAGACATGAAAACCTAAACCAAAAACAAAACCCAAACCCCACTTTACAAATAGTTTATATAGATGATCAAATAGTGTAGTGAAAAAGATACTTTATGATTTTGTGTATTAACATATTAGAAAATATGATGAAATGTTTGAAAAACTGTGAGATTTGTGAGTTTTGTTTAATAAAAATCCTTCTCAATGTGTTTAACAGGTGCACAAGCTGAATGTCCTCTTCAGCTCAACCCACAGAGAGTTGTTGTGAGATATGGCGATTCTGTTGCAGTTACCTGTAACACTTCAGTCCTGCATCAAGGGATGGGATGGGAAGCCAGTGAGGGAGCAGTGCCCATGACCAAAGACCAGAATCTGATCACATGGAGAGTGTCAGAACTGACAGAATGGGACATAAAGCCACAATGCTACATGAACTATAAAATAGGCGATAAGGATCAGTGTAAAGTAGAGCTCCCAGTCACTGTTTACAGTGAGTTTCTCTGTTACTGATATTTTTTGTCTTTTCATTCTCAGAAATATCTAATAAATGTACATTGATCACAGCAGATTTCAGAGTGTGTAAATCTTCCTCCACAGAGACTCCAGACAGTGTGTCCATCAGCACTGTGGATCACAGCGGACCAATGATCGAGGGCAAGCAGTATGAGCTTCAGTGTGACGTTCACAATGTGGCTCCTGTTGAGTATCTCACTGTCAAATGGTACAAAGGACAGACTCTGCTGAATCAAACCACCTTCACTGACACTAGTGAGACTCCAGTGAATGAAACTGCCACACTCCTGATCCGTCCAGACAGAGATGATGATGGAGCTCAATACAGGTGTGAAGCAGAGCTGGATCTGGGAGCAGAAGGACCTCAACCTCATCCTACAAACACATCAAAACCTCTTAATGTTGAAGTATACTGTAAGTTTATTAGTTCTAAGCTAGCCATATAATTCAGTTTATATTTTCTGTAGGGCCTTCTAGGTGTGAAGGATGTGCAACTGTGTCGTATTTCATCACACAAAGAGATCTGCATATTGACTGAGATTATTTTGTAGGGGAATTTACAGTTAAAACCCAAGGACCAGGTATGATGAACAAAGACCAGGAGTCAGAGATGCGATAAATTAAAGAAACATTTTACCGAAGAACATAGTTTGCGGTTTCATCAGCAGAAGTCAGCTTCAACACTCACGATGGCGTTCGTAGGCCGCTCTGCATACATGTTCTAGACACCAATAGTTATACTCTAACAGAGGTCACTAATTACGTCAATACATAGGTAAGCAAGATTCTGGTTGGTAGATAAACTTCACACATGGACGTAAAACTCGAAGCATATCTTCTAGTGATTATTTTGGTGACAACTGATCAGAGGTCAGACGCAATAGGTCTCTCCAGTGATGTATATCTGTTACCCTGGACATCAGGGTGACGGCAAATGAGGATTTCCTCCTAGAGCTCTCTCTCTGCATCTAGCTGCAAAGATAGACATTCACACACATACGCAGAGAACACTTATCTGTAGCTCAAGGTTGCCAGGCTCTGCCCTGAATCTTATCAAATATGGTTAACTACACACACACAATGAGAGCAGCTTCTTAGAGAGTAAAAAGGCAGACTAAAGTTAATAACTAATATTCAGCTTATATTCTAACATGCATAAATTTAACTTTGATAAATAATTATTCAAGAAATATTATAATTAAGATTATTATGAGGGCCATTGTAGACCTGCAATTCACTCCTTCAATTTGATAAAATATGACATATTATGAACTGAATGAACACAGATAAAAAGGTTTCAGCTGTGCAGTATTTTAGTGATCTGTTAATAACAGCTGCTCATCATGATGCTGTTATGCTGAGAAATGTATCTCTGTCCTCCTCAGATAAACCACAACACTCCAGTCCAACAGAGACCATCATTAAAGACTATAAAGTCATGCTAAATTGTACAGTGATGGCAAACCCGGCTCCTAGGTACACATGGCGCTCAGATCATCTGAAAGAAGAGATCAGCTCCTCAGTGCTCAGATCCTCCACACTCAGTCCAGGAAACTACACGTGCACCGCCACAAACGATCTGGGAAACGCCAGCAAAGTGTTCATCGTCAAATCTACAGGTGGGTTATGAATGAAAATATGATATCATCAGATTTTTTTTTTGAAACGCGAAATTATTATTTTGTTTATATTTGAATAAGATTTCATGAATGCTAATTTAGATATTTCAAATTTGCATTATGTATTCTTTTTTTGAATGTGTGTATTATTTTGCTCTCGTTAATAATGAGTGCACATTTGAGACATTATCTGATTACACTCTAAAAAATGCTGGGTTAAATACAACCCAGTGCTGGGTAAATATTGGACAGAACACATGCTGAGTTGTTTTCAACCAACAGTTGGGTTAAATGTTTAACCCAACCTTCTGGGTAGTAACCCAACCGCTGGATCTAAACAACCCGATCGCTGCGTTTCCATATTTTACCCAGCGCTGGGTTGTATTTAACCCAGCATTTTTTGGAGTGTACTTGAATACTTTGTGCATATTTATGTTTTGTTTTTTTCTAAATGTTGGCTTGGGTGTTTCTTATTTTATACATTGTGTTTGATTTCTGTGTGTAAAACCAGAGTCACTCTTTTATACACTCTTAAAAATAAAAGTTCTTTATTGGCATCTTTTCACAAAGAACCTTTAACATCCATGGAATCTTTCCATTCCACTTAAGGTTCTTTCTGGAAAAGGTTTCTTTAGATTTTTAAAATATTCTTCAAAAAAACAGTTCATTTTCAGTTTTAAGAACTTTTGAGGAACCAAGAATGGTTCTTCTATGGCACCACCAGGAAACCACCATTTTGGAACCTGTATTTTTAAAGAGTGTATCTGTAGACAAGGATTCAGCATTGAAAACACTTGTGTATTTTACATCATTAACACTGAATTTCTTCCACAGGTATTCGTCCCACATTCTGGACTGTTCTTACTTTTTTCCAGTTGTCGGTTGCTTTGATTATTGTCATTTAATTAATAGTCACACAACAGAGATAATTATTCACAGTATTGTATTTTCTTGCTTTCTACTCTGCTGGGAATTCATAAAAACGTGTTGACTTGTAGTGGTGCATCAGTCACATCAACACATCACTTTTATTTATAAATAAATTCCTGCCTTTAAATGTTGGCATGAAATTAACATCTGACAATAACTGGAAAGTGTATTTTCACGAATGTTCATTTGGATTTTTTACTTTATTTTACTGTTCTCCTACGTTTGTCCTCACTGCTGTATGAAAAATTCATTTTACAGAACAAATATTCCATTTTGTCTCTTGGTTAACATGAGGGTATATAAAGTTGCAAGTTTGAAAATATTACAATATTGCATTAGTAATCAAGTATAAGGCTTGTCACCCTGTAACACGGCATTTAGAAGGTATTTAGCATATACTGTATGTATATTCATTGCAGTGTGTATTCATTGCACAGAGCAGCTTTTAAAATTCCTCTGTATTCGGTGTGAATGTGAGCTGAGCACAAGATGAGCACTCAGACTGCACAGGGCGTCAACTACCAAGGAAGACATCTCATTTCCCACGGCCCCCTCCTCCGAAAATTTTTTTCCCCATGTAGATCCTTTTGGCTAGCAGCAGCCCTATAAGATGTTTTGGAAAACACAAGAAAATGTATTTTGAGAGGTTGAACAGCAGCAAAATAAATGTTGACATCTTTGGCTTTAATTTCCTTTTGAATTTTTTTCTCATTTTGCTCAGTTTCAGTTTGTTAGGGGAAATGTGCTTGATGAGTTTCAGAGGAAACTGTGGAAGGGTGGAGCTTCAAAATGACTCAAAGGGTTATATGTTTAGAAGAATGCTTTAATCACAACAGAGCCTTCAATCGGAGTGTGAATTTGCCATATATCACAATGGGTGGGCTCTTTTGACTTAGGTCAGTAAACAACCACGCTGAAAAACAAGCCTAGTTTACTTTATAAAGTGTCAATATTAAGAACCTGAACAAATTACTAGCATCTGGATAGCTACATGAATGTCAAGAATCGGTCCCAGTTTATATTAGGTGGCCTTAACTACTATGTACTTAAATGAAACAATAAGTACACTGTAGTTATTATGCTCATATTGCATTGCAAAACACTTTGCTGCTACTGAGGTGGGGTACGGGTAAGGTTAAGGACAGGTTTGGTGGTATGGGTAGGTTTAAGGTGTAAGGGGTCAGCAGTGCAATTATAAATGTAATTACAGAAATTAATAAAAGATTTAATTATATGCTGGCATTTTTAAAAAATATATAAGTACTTAATTTAAGCGGAAGTACATAGTAGTTAAGACCAAGTGGGACCCATGAATCTTTCTAAGTCACTGTGGTGTGTATCACACCCAAGGAAGTAATAAGTACTTTATAGGGAAACACTTCAATTCTAATCCTTATGTTTTTTAAATGAAGTCTTCTTTGTGTCTCTTTTGTGAGTTTAACACAGTGACCTGTGCGACTTCAGTCTGCCAAAACCTCTGTGAGTGAGTGTTGGCATAGCAACCTCTCTGCAGTGAAGCATTTTAAGACAGCTATAGCTAGCTCAGTAGCTCTTAGCTCGTATAAGCTAATTTAAAAATGAACGAGATGGGACATCTCTGTGGCACGTGTCAGCAGAAATAATGAAAATTAAATGTACACAATCAGTTAAAATATAGTTTATGTGTGATGTATGCTGTGATCTACAAAAACAATAAACAAGAGCCATTTAACTATTTATTGCAATTTGCAACTACAAGTTGAAAGACAACTACGATTATAAAATTAAAGAGATATTCTAATGTGGTAATGCTTCAGTACGCTAGACTCAAATGTGATATAAAAAAGATACATAGGAGAGGATGAGAAATACTGAGGTGCGAGCAGAGGGAGAGCTGATTGTAATGAGGCCCACTTCTTCAATCCCCCTCCAAGCCCTTCAGTACAAGGCTTTTGTTGGCTGTCACTGTTCACTGTTTTTAGTTGCCAAGCAAGACCGAGTTGGAATTCCTCTCGCCTCTGTGTGTGGACTATAGCAGATTTCAACCATTTTCATCAAAATGAAAAACAATCTCTTTTGCTTTCTCAGTCTGTCCATTATCGGAATAGGTAAGAAGTTTCTCTGTGAAAGTAACGCTAGTTGTTTAGTAATATTTCAGGTTGAGTTGAGAGTAAACAATTATGAGGTGCATATCTGTTTACACTTACCAACTTCCCATGAAAACCAACTGAACTTAATGTAGTGTTTCTGGAAGTTTGTAAAGTGCATTCAAAACGTTTTTACATTGGTCATTATAAAAGTATTTCTTAGAAGAAAGAACTTTGGCTTACTACACAATAATTGTTTTCAAATAGCATTTAGATTTTCTATATATGGCATATTACACTAAAAAAAAATTGCTGGGTTGTTTCAACCGAACTTTGGGTCAAATATGGACTACCCCAACTTTTGGGTTAAAAACTGAATGCAAAATTTTAACCCAACAGCTGGGTTAGTCCATATTTGACCCAAAGTTGGGTTGAAACAGCCCAGCATTTTGTGATATTGATGATTCTGATTCACACCTCCTTCAGTGTCAGCTGACAGTTGCTCGCTAGAGATATCTCCCTCCAGAGTAGTGGTGAAATTTGGGGATCCGGTGTCGGTCAGCTGTGTGGCCTCTCGTCCAGTCCGCGTGCTGGGATGGGAATCGGTCATTGCCGCATCGCACACTCAGAATGACCTCAGCGTTCAGTGGCGGGTGGACAGTTTGACTGACTGGATTGAGGAGCCAATCTGCTATGGTGTTTTCTTCACTGCACCCAGACAGTGTGAGGAAAAACTCAACCTTGTTCTATACAGTAAGTACAGTATTAAAAATGATCTTCTGAAGAAAAAAAATCAGTGTAGACTAGCTGTGTCTAGCTTCAAATGACCAGCTCAATCCATTTAAAAGGAGTCAATCATTCAAAAACGAAAATGTTGTCATTACTCATTCGCAACACACCACATATGAAATCAGTAACACTTTAGTATAGGAATCAGTTATCACTATTAATTAGTTGCTTATTAGCATCCCTATTATTAGCATATTGGCTGTTTATTAATACTTATAAAGCACATATTCTGCATCCCTAATCCTACCCAATACCTAAACTTAACAACTACCTTACTATTAATAAGCAGCAGATTAAGAGTTTATTGAGGTACAAGTCAAGTTAATGGTTTGTTAATAGTGAGAATTGAACCTTACAATAAAGTGTGACCAAACGCAGATTATCCATTCTTAAAGACTGATTTTCACATGGTTTTTACATATTATAAGCTTTGGCATTTCATAACATAACCAACCTCATATGTGTGGCTTTTCTGGCTTGGTGAAATTGTTTGGTAGGTCACCTGGTATAGCGCTGCATTTGCGATACGAGTCCCATGAAACACGAGGCAGCATGTGACTTGTAGAAACTAACTAAAATGGCATGGTTGCTTTAGCAAATGTGTTTGTTTCTCAAGCTTTCTTTTGTTAACAATATTGGTTAGGTTTATGGTAGTGTTTAGTGTTGGGTGTGCATTATTTTCAGCATATTAACGGTTCAGCACCAGTCACCAGACATAAAACAACCAACGTGATAAAGCATTTCTAGATTAAAGTTAATATGTTTCGGACAAAACAGAACTTTTAGTGCCACTCATTGCACATTTTACTTTGATAATGTTACGAAACATGCAACAAGCAATGTAATGTGCCACAGGCACATTTTAATAACAAGTCTATGTGGTAGCATTTTTAAATGAACATAAGCAGAATTTAGATTTTGAGAGATTTGGTGAAGATCATCAGGGAATATAATGAGGGTAAGTAAATAATGACACAGTTGTCATTTTGGTGTAAACTATACTTTTGGTTACCATGTATCTTTTAACATGGTTACACACACTGGTAAAACAGGTCGACCTGCAACAACAACCAGCTTGTGCCAGAAACAGACTAGCACTAACCATCTAAAACAAAACCAATTTGGTATTTAAGCTGGTCCAAACTGGTCTAAACTAATATGTTTTTTGAGTACCTCCATTAAATGCCTTTGTTTGTATTTGCAATTGTCTTCACACAGAGAAACCAGACAGTGTGTCAATAAGTTTAGTGAATCACAGCAGTCCAGTGGTGGAAGGAAGAGAATACCAGCTACAGTGTGAGGTGCAGAACGTCGCACCTGTCCAGTACCTTGTTTTACGATGGTACAGAGGAAAAACTGAGGTTTACAACCACTCGTTCTCAGAGTTATCCCCTGCAACACCGGTCCAGGTGTCCTCCACCTTGCTGATTGTCCCAAACAGAGCTGATAATGGAGCTCAATACAGGTGTGAAGCACAGCTGGAACTGGGAGCAGAAGGACCTCAACCTCCTCCAACAGTTCCGTCTGAAGTTCTCAACATTGCAGTTCAATGTAGGTAAATAAAGTCAACAAAACCCAATAGTGAAGACATTTTATAGCTATTAATGTTAAATCTTTGTTCATTTTTTTTTTCATCAGACCCGCCGGACTTCCGCAGTCCAGAGGAAGAGATACTGGACATCAGTGAGGATAGTGAAACAGTGCTGCTGGATTGTACTGCGGAGGGTAACCCACCTCCTGTGTATGTCTGGACCTCCTCAAACCTTCAGGAGAAGGCTGATAATCAGCCTGTTTTGAGAGCTGCATCTTTGAGCCCAGGGGTATATACATGCACTGCGTCCAATATCCTGGGGAAAAAGAGCAAACAGTTTGTCATCAAGCACAAATCCAAAGGTGAGAGCAATAAAACACTAGAAATGTAAATATTAATGTATTTTCTTTGTCTTTTGAATCAAGGCAACATGATGCACTTAGTTACTTGAGTTCTCTCTTAAAGGGATAGTTCACCCAAAAATGAAAATTCTGTCATTAATTACTCACCCTCATGTCGTTCTAAACCTGTAAGACTCTAAACCGTTCATCTTCAAAACACAAATTAAAATATTTTGGGATAATCAGTGGATAATCTCCAAAATGGCGCTAGGGTGACACAGAGGAGACGAATTGTTGAATAAAGTTATTTCTGTTTTCTTTGCGTACAAAAAGCATTCTCGTAGCTTTGCAAAATTACAGTTGAACCCCTGATGACACATGGATTATTTTAACGATCTCCTTGCTATGTTTCTGAGCCTTGATTGTGGTAATTACATTGCTGTCTATGGGAGGGTCAGAGAGCTCTCAGAATTCATCAAAATATCTTAATTTGTGTTCCGAAGATGAACGAAGGTCTGACAGGTTTATACATCATGAGGGTGAGTAATTAATGACAGAATTTTCATTTTTGGGTGAACTATCCCTTTAATATCAGTCCCCGCTAATACTCGTTTGCCTAGCCAGTTTTAAATTGTTGATTCATTGTTTAGCTAATTATCATTTAGCAACACAAGAAGTTTTCAGTTGTCAGTACTTTAGTTTTACACATAGTTAAAATGATTTGGCTTTGAAGAGTAAAGCCTTTTAAAAAGCAAAAGATGCACACAGACCTCAACAGCTACAAACGTCAAAATAGGTAATTGACAAAATAACAGAAAAAAATCATCTTTTACAATAACCACATACTTTATTCATGCACTGCCACAAGCTTCGGAAGCCCTAAAACTATTTTTTTGGCCGTTGTAGAATCGTACCATTCACTGAGTTGAACCCCTCAGCGTGCAGATACTCCCAAAAACAGATACTCCCAAAAGATAAGACATTCCACACATTTTGTTTCAACAGATAGCAAACAAACCTTGTGAACAAGAAGTACACTTTTGCAGGTTTAAAAAGAATACTAATTACATAAATAATAATCATGTTTTCAAACACTTCTCCATTGCATGTTAATTGCAATTAAATGAAAATTTATTATAGTTTAAATTTATATTAACTGAACTTTAGAGTGTTTTTTGGCTCTCTTATGTAGAACATAAGTGCATTTTTATATGTAATTTCATAATTGCTT
The DNA here is from genome assembly GCA_021397915.2 of Tor tambroides. Lineage (NCBI taxonomy): Eukaryota > Metazoa > Chordata > Actinopteri > Cypriniformes > Cyprinidae > Tor > Tor tambroides. The sequence goes on from JAFVLL020040772.1 coordinate 18,644, forward strand.
CTGTTGTCTTTGAAATATGGGTAAAGTGCACTGCAGAATGCACTAACGAGCATTTCATGCTAAACTAAAATACTTTAATGCCAACTTGAATGTCACGTATTTAAATGTAAGTGTAAGGACACATTTGAAATGAAGTTGCAATTTCGTACATTTAAAATGTATTAGCTTTAAGTGTAATACTGAAGAAACATTACAGTAAAAATTATAATCAAAATTAAGTGAACTTTTTATATCACCGTAAAATCATTAAAATACAATACTTGTAAAACTTTTAATTCAATAGTATCACAAAGTGCACTTTTTCTTAAAGCACTTCTTTTCACAAGTGTTAGTGGCATTCACACATGCTACTGTAATATACATTCCTTGTGTTGTGTATGTACTTGTTTGGTAATTGGTTTCCTGTTTCCTGTTCTAGTTTTGTAGCCTCTCTGTAGTTTTGTTATTGATTGGTAACCCCTGATTGTCTCCCCAAGTGTTGCCTGCCCCCTTTAGCCCTTTATTTAACCCTTGTGTTTCCTAAGTTCTTGGTTCATGAGTTCTATAGTTCCTTGTACCCTGGTTCTTCTTTTCAGTTCTTCTTTTGTTTCTTCATCAGTAAAAATTTGTGATTAGAACCTCAGCTCTCTTCTACTTTATATATGTAACAACAAAGTCTGCTCTTCACACAAAGCTTCAAAAAACCATTAAAGAAATAGACTAACATGCATGCTTAGAGCTTTGAAGTAAAAAAAAAAAAATCACCATCCTTTTTCACTGCAAGGAAAACAGCAGCTGGAACATTTTTCAAAATATCTGCTTTTGTGTTTAGTGGATAAAACTAAATCACATGAGTTTTGAGTGAAGTGTGTAAAGTTTTTGGAAAAGCTGTTTTTTAATGGCTTCCCAGAGTGAAAAAAGAGAGAAAAAAGCATGATAGTCGTAACAGAAGTTAGTGCTGCTGTGATATCTCTCAAACAGCAACAGGAAGCAGAGCAAGAACAGGATTTCCTGTAACTGGTCCTCTGTCACAAGAGACCTAGTCATGACTACTTTTTATTGTTACAGATTCTGCTGTAATATGAGTCCTGCGTGCTTTTTATCATGCTTCATGGGTCTACATGGAAAAGAATCACATTGCATTGGCTTTTAATTAAATTAAATGTTAATGAAAAGATCTTCCTGTTTGTGTACAAAACGTCTTATGTCTTATTTTCACAGATCTGTGTAAATGAGTTTTGAAATGTTTGTTTTTGTGTCCTGCTAAACATCTAGGCAATTTCAAAACAGCAGACGACCGAATGTTTCAAGCGCATTTTTATAATGCTAATCTGCAATTCACCATTAATGTGTGTGTTTTACAGGTGTTTAAGTCCAGAGACCTTGAGAACGAACCGAAGACATATAGTTCTAGATGGCACGCTCAGGACTTTCTGGACGTGGGAGGTCAAAATCTAGCTTGGCTCTTTGTTACATTTTAGATGTATTTTTAGGGGACTCTCTTTTCAGGGTGATTACGATTTGTTAAATATGAGAGTCAAACCTAAATGTGTGTCAAATCTATCCTAGTAAGCTTTATTAAAATTTTGTGGAAGATAATTTTAACAGAGGATTTGTATGTTCTATGACACACTTTGATGGCTCTGACATTTTAATGTTTTTGTAGATATTTACTCACCCAATAATAAAGTTATGAATACAGTACAAAAGATAAAGCATGTTTGTTTAATTTAATGCTCTTTAAGACTCAAGCCTGCTGTTTGGGTGGGGTTCGTGATTGTTGTTATTATTACGTAATTTGGAACATATAATTAAAGGAATAGAAAATGTACTCACCCTCAGGCCATCCAAGATGTAGTTGACTTTGTTACCTTAATTGGAACAGATTTGGAGAAATTTAGCTTTTTATGTTAATTTTGTTCATTACTTTAGCACTCAGCAATTCATCCTGGACAGTTATGACATGTAGATGACAGGTGTATCAATATGATTTACAGACTCCTTTGCCATCATTTCTAGTCGTGTAAACCTGGTGTTTGATTTTGTAATGCAGGGGTTTGCAAACAAATGGCGGAAATTCCATTACATTGTCTTGATTGAGAAACCTAAGATCAAACAATGGCTGTGTAAACACTTAGAAGAATATGAGGAAGTAAATTAAAAGAGAAACATTTTGCTTTCGGGGAAGAGGATCGGGGACAATTCACTTGAAATTGCATCCTTGGAGTTGTAAGCCTACAACTCTGGTTCAGGTTTTCTAAAACCAGTAGACAATTTGCATTTTATAGGCATACAGTTTCCCTCGAGATTATTGTTTGGATTTATGAGCAGGCTAAATTAAGGACTGTGCTTAACTTAAAAAGGCCTTAAATAACACACAGTTGTATATAAGTATGAAAACTCCTAAGCAGCAGTGACATATAAAGACATGTATAATTTCTCAGTGGAATATGTGAGATATTATGTTGTAAGAATGTTTGATGGGTTTTTAAAAAAATAACCTACAGTTAGTTCCTACATCTCTTCTTCGTGAATTTCTTAAGTGTGTATCATCCCGCCACCTGCTGGACTTTTCTTGAGTGAGTGTTTGTTTGTCGAATTGCTCCCTCTAGTGGTTTTTTAGCATCCCTTTATCAACGCAAATATAAATTTTCTTGAGGAGGTTAAAAAAGAAGCCTCGTGTTTTAAAGAGAGAGTGGAAGGAAATGTGGAATAAATACAAGATAAACATTACATGTGAAACGTTACATTAAAGTTACACAAATGTGATTTAATCTGTAAATTCATATGATCAATAATTGAAATAACTTATAAAGAAGAAAGAATATAGTGACTGAACTTGGGTTTATCATAGCATAGGCATAGGCCTATCTGTCATATTATGCAATCACTTAAATATATTCATATAGATATTGACTTGAAAAGCACTTAATGTAATTGAATAAACTACCCGTAAATTATATTATTAAAGCAATGTTTTTTTATTTATTCAAACCATCACAGAAAAAAGTTGCATCATGAATTCATCAAAACATCTACGGTTAACAACAACAACAACAACAATATTAGTACTGTCAAACGATTAATTGCGATTAATCGCATCCAAAATAAACGTTTTTGTTTACATAATATATGTATGTGTACTGTGTTTATTATGTATATATAAATACACACACATTCAATATATATTTTTGAAAATATTTACATGTATATACATTTATATATTTGTATTATTATATTTTATATTCTATATAAATATATTTAATCTATAAACATAATATATTTTTCTATACATGCATGTGTTTGTATTTATATATACATAAATATACACAGTACACATTCATGTATTATGTAAACAAAAACTTTTATTTTGGATACGATTAATCGCGATTAATCGTTCGACAGCACTAAAAAACATAGACTTAATGTATTGATATATGCTAAGTTAAAAACATCAAACAGAGCTGTATGCATTGCCATTTTTTATCTTTTAGGTGAAATTTCATAGTACGAAAAGATGCATGTATTTGGCAACAAACTTGGAATATCAGTTGTAAGTTTGAAAACAAGAACAGGATTTGCATAAACCTTTGTGGCTTAAATAGGCTATTTAATATATGAAGTTAGTTCAAAATCTAGATTGATTATTTATTTATTTATTTATTTATTTTCATTTATTTATTTATTTGTTTATAAAATAAAAAGTGAACTATTATACGTAAATTATATCTAAACCTTAATTATGTGTGTGTGTGTGTGTGTTTAGGGTAAAATATTTGCCATTTAAGAACTCTTAATTTGAAGAGCTCGTGGACGAAAACACTTGCTGGCTGTGTTTCAATACCGTTCGAGCTGAATAGACAGCATTTTTCACACGCCCCTGTCATTTCTAGGCAGGCAGTTCGCTCGTTTTGGCACGCAGTCTATGTACAGTATGTGACGCGTCCCGTCTTCTGCTTCTTCTTCTCATGCTTGGAAGAGCTCGCGCAGCCAGCGACTGTCAAAATACGCAATGTCTGCAGTGAGCGTCAGTGGCTAGAGATGTGAATCCTGTTAAAAGAGGACAACTAAACACTGTGCGAGATAAACACCATCGTTCATCTGCCTGTAGGTAAATACCAACTCATGAGCGGTTTTCAACACTTTTTTAACAATTATTTTTAACATTTAAATGAGATCAGGTAGTTGCCCAGCGGGGCTGTAATGTGAAACAGGAAGTAGCTTGTATAATTTTCTTTAAGTAAGGTTGTTTATTGCTACTTTGCGCCTACATAATAGGACAGTAAACACATTATTGATTTAGTAATAGTAATAGTTGGCCTTTGCCGACATGATCAATCAGTTTTTGGAAATCTAAGACTACATCTCCTGAGACTCGCCAACCACGGCCATTACAGCAGTACAGCATATTATATTAATAGTAATGAAGCACTGTCTTACTTTAGAGGTTTCAGACTTTTTGATGGACCCTCAAATAAGGTAATCTCCTTGCGAAGGACTCCTTCCTAAAATATAAGAACAACACTGATGTGTTTAAGGGATAAAATAGAATTGTTACTCTACAAAATATTATTATAATAATAAAAAAAACTAGTAAGCTATAACTATTACAAATACAACTTGTTTGCAAAATTAAATAATTAGCTCTTTTATTGTCACTGTACTAAAGCTTAAGCAAATTATTGAAATATTATGTGCATATTATTCACTTAAGTTGAGTATTAATACGTATTACATTTACATTTAGTCACTTAGCAGATGCTTTTATCCAAAGCGACTTACAATTGATGACAATAGAAGCAATAGAAGTATTGGTAGTATTAAGTATGACGCTAGGAGTGTGTCTGAGCTGTTACAACTATTGATATTAGATGTATCAATAACATTTTCAGCATTTTCAGTTCAGTGCAAATTTATTTGTGTATTGTCACAAATATTTTTTTCAAAGCAGTTGTATTGGAGGATATTACAGAAGACATACTCTAAACTACTATTCTTGAATGCATTCACGTCACTAGAAAAGAGAGATGAACTTGAACCAAATGTTTGTTTGTTTTTTCATCAAACTATAAGCAGATTTTATTTGTATTCCTTATTAGTGTTCCTAGGGCTGTTAAAAACCCGAGGTAATAAATAATTAACATGAATAAAATAAAGTAAATAATTAATCTCATGATTCTCATGTCTTAGAGTGTAGAATGAAATAGTAATACAATCAAATCTGGCAAATGTGTTGGAAAAAAAATGATGAAATATTTAATGTAAAAATATTAAATATGTTAAGTTATAAAATGTAAAATATTTAATCATTGGTATCATCTTGACATTCACAAAATTGTATATTTTGTACAAAAATTGCAAAAAATCTTTAACAAATCCCATAGTATTGCCTTGTGTGTGTCATAGTCTATTGTTCTGGACGAGAATAACTGTCAAGTATGGGTTGTTTTCCAAAAAGTAGTGTTAACGTGCCGTCACATAAACCCTGAACTCTTGGTTGATCAGAGGCGTTACTGGGCCCCTTTTTGGAAGGGCTTCAGCCCCCCTAAAATTCTACCCAGCCCTCTTAAAAATTTGTGATTAATTTGCCTCAGCCCCTTTAAAACTCATGTTGTGAAGACAGCAGCACTATTTTCAGATATTTCACTTTAACACCTTTCCCAGCTGAGTCTTTGTTATTCAACGCATTCTTCAATCGGCAGTGCCAACTACACAGAAGCAGATAACAAGATGTGTGCATTTATTGAGAGGCTGTCGTGACACCTGCATCTGTGCAGTTCTTTGTTATGAATGCAGTTTATGTAACCTAATACAAGAGCAATGCAAAACTGTTTCCCATTTAAAAATAGAGTACTGTATGTCACTCACTCTACAAAAAACATGCCTTTTCTTCGTCATGTAGCCTATTAGAATGCACAAAGCATTCATATTCTTATGTGGGCCCTGTTTGTGAATTACATTTTAGACACTCTAAATGCTCTATTTCACAAACAAAAATAGTTCCTACTAAGCCACAACAGAGCTGTTGCACTTCGCTGAGCAACACGCAAACAGTGTTTCGTTACTGAATGAATCTGTATTTTTGAATAAATCAGGTGAGTCAGTGATTCAACGACACATTCGTGAAGACTTTCACTTGCTTTGTTCCTGAATGAATCAGCTGCTTGAGCAAATCGGTTGGTTGAAAGTCTCCCTTATTAAAACCTAGCGCCTATTTTTATTTCATACATTTTCTTAGCAGTGTTTTTTAAACATCACTAAATAAATCGCCTCTTAGTGGAAAGGTTAATTTCTGTTAACTGGCGCATAGGATATATTGAATATGCAAATCTTCAGGAATCAGACTGCCTAAACCAGCTAATGTACCAGCAAAAAAACATGTTTGTGCATTTCTGTAGGTATTTGTGTTTGTACAGGAAACAGGTCTGCGTGCGTGCGTGCGTGCGTGTACGTGTTTGTACCGCGTTTTTACATAGAAGGAATTATTCTGTCAATTAATCTAATCAAAAGTGACGTTACTCATCTGTCTATCTTTATTTTTTATCATACTCTCGTTTTTGAGCTCCCAATGAAAGAAATCCTAAAATCACCCCTGCAGTCCATTGACATAAACTTTGTTTACTCTTGATTATAGAAAACAAATTCAGGAGTTAATTTAGTCAACTCACAGTTTGGAACTCAGGGTTCACAATGAAAACACAAAGACAGAATTCCGAATCTTAGCATCACCGTGGAAACAGGCGTTTAGAAGAGGCATGCCATAGCAAACCCTCTTTAAGGCAAGCCTCTAAGGTTAGCAAAAATGCGCAATGCTGCGATGAGGGAAGGAGACCAGAGGCCATTTTTTTTCATGGATGTCAATGGAGGAGACTCTGCACTATGCAAAAACGGCTTATCATTTAAAGGGGTCATATGATGCGATTTCAAGTTTTCCTTTCTCTTTGGAGTGTTACAAGCTGTTTGTGCATAGATAAGATCCCTGAAGTTGCAAAGACTAAAGTCTCAAAACCAAAGAGATATTCTTTATAAAAGTTAAGACTCTGCCACGCCCTCCTAAAACGGCTCATTTAAACACATCCCCACATGTCTACGTCACGATGTGGGGAGATTTTCATAACACCGCCCAAACATATACACAATGAAAGAAGGTGGAACTATTATTCTCGCTGTAGTATTGTTGCTGCCGCCAGCGCCATGTTTTGGAGATGCTGTTTCATTGTGAAAGCGAAACTACTTTGTTTGGGCTTCCAAAAGAGGACACAACTAGAAATCAGTGGTTAAGTTGTATTTACAA
>JAFVLL020040773.1:0-16065 GCA_021397915.2 Tor tambroides
CTCCCTTGGAACTTAAGTGCATGTTGAAACAATTGGTTCTTTCGGGACAACTGGACCTAGATGCTTTCAATGCTGATATCATTGGCTTCCCATACTCTCCACAAGATACTAGAGATAGGCCTTGTCCTATTGCATACAGTACATTAGCTTCCAATGACAATAAACTGAAGCAGTCCTCAGGTCAAATGCTTGTTTTGCTCAAAATATTGCCATTTCTGTTGGATGTAATTAAAGGTAGTGCATATTTTTCATTCATTCTTGAACTTCTGGAGATCGTTCAGATTGTGTTTTCACCTGTTATATGTCTTGAGACTATTGACAAGTTGAAAGTACTTATCGAACAGCATCTTAAGCATTTTAAGGACCTTTTCTCAGATTACAATATTACACCTAAACAACATTACTTGATTCATGTTCCATCCCAGATTAAACTGTTGGCACCAATGCTCCGTCACATGTGCATGAGATTCGAATCCAAACATTGTTTTTTTAAAAAATGGGTTTCAAAAGTAAATTTTAAAAATGTCTGCAAGTCCTTGATTAGGCATAATCAAATGTTTGAATGCTGTCAGAATGTGAACAGTTCCAATCACCCCATTTTTACTAGTGAATGTGTGTTGGGACCTGTATCAGAAGTAAAAAATATGCCCTATTTAAAAGGAAAAGTAAAAGACTACTTTGGAGTTGATCAGGTAAACCATGCAGTGTCCGTTAAGTGGATTACTTTGAATGGTAACAAATACATTTGTGAAAAAACACTACTTGTGTGTATGGGAAATTCTAGTAGCCTGCCCGAATTTGGACTTGTGAGGAACATTTATGTCATAAATTCATCTTTGTATTGTTTTGAGTGTCAGAGGTACAGTACTGTCTGTTTCGACAGAGACTACATGTCTTATAAAATCGAAGTTCCCAACCTGGCAGAGGGAACTGAACTCATAAACGCAGATGAACTTGTAGATTTCACACCGTATTACAGTTTCAATCACAAGGACATGACGTGATCGAATTACATAGAGCTTCAAATGTGTGAGAAACTTGTGTGTTCTGTAAATTTGTTTTGACTTATTTGAAACGTATAACAAATTTGTTTCTTCCATTTATCATTGTGATGTTTTAAAGGAATATTCTGGGTTTAATACAAGTTAAGCTCTGTCAGTAGCATAATGTTGATCAAACCTTTTTTTGAAGAAGAAAAAGTGAAAGTTATTTATTTTTGTGATAATCTGCGTTATGCAACAAATGCTGCTGATTGAGCAAAACCTGTAATGAACCCAGAATATTCCTTAGGGGATATTTTAATACTTGTGTTAAGTACTGTCTGTTTTGACAGGGAGAAATCTGTTAGATGTGATTGTGCTACAGAAAATTCTGTAATGTTGAATAAGTTGTTGATGGTACAACATTTGCAATTTTTCTTTTATTTCAATATGAAATAAATCAGAATTAAACCACTTTTTAGCCAAGTGTTTATGTTCACACAAGCAATTTTTCTTAAATGAATTTTCAAAAACCGACAGACTCAATCATTAAAAAAAAAAAAAATCCTTTCTCAAGGTTCTTGAAATTAGAGTTTTTAGGGGTGGTATCAGTCTTAAAATTAGCACAACAATCTAACTGAACACGCACCAATTGGGCTTTATAGCTATCACATGTTTCTAGTAAAATCTTGCTCAAAATTAGTTAACATTTACTTGCCTAGACCTAAGAAGATCAATTTTCTTAAATTAAGATTTATAGTCTAATCTGCAATGTATTTTATAAGACTATTTATCTTTAATGGCAAAAAACAAGACACATTTTCTAGAAATAAGCTTTTTTTTTTTTTACTTATATTTCAGTTTTTGCAGTGTAGAGGTTCAACTGCAGTAATACTGAGCTGCTGATGTCATTGTCATTGCCACCATGTTTCCGATCTCCATCCAACAACCTAACATACATAACATGCAAGGAGCCAGTTCATGGTACTTTCTCTGGGGGTTTGGACCCGCTTACAGCCAAACTTGCCTTATCATCCTGCTGCTCCCGTCCAGTGGCCAGGACATCAGAAAGCAGCCCACATATCTGGGGCTTGAGTGCGTCAGGGAAAAATCTGTCCTTAAACCTTTTTATTAACAAGAAAACAAAACATTCATTAATTTATTTGAACTGAATTGAATTGATCAAATTTCATAAACAGAAATACTTCAGTGATTGGGTTACAGTTGCTCCATTTTAGAAAAGAAATTTGCAACAGCACAGAAATTATAAGAAAAAAGAAAATATAATGATTTAATGCATTTCGAAGGTTATGCTTGGCCCTTGTTTTGATTAGTCAGCCTAGCATACTCTCAAAATATATGCTTATTTTTACAGCAAATTTAATGAATTTGAAGTAAATACTAGCCTAAGGAATGATACAATAACACTGTATTCACCTTCTGTCATTGCTCCTTCATTTAGAGCAAAGAGAAATTCTTGCAAGATTCTTACAATATGAATTAAAGAACCTACTAGAATAGTCAAAAAATGTATGTTCCAGTTTATATCGATTCTGAATTGAAACGTTTTCAGTACTTATTTGCATGATCTTCGCTCTGACAGTGACACAGCTACACACACACACACACAGACACAGACATAAACAACAAATGTGAAGAATGTATAAATTAAGTTTTCTCACCTCGGATCAAGGATTGTATCAGTGTTATACAGGCACTCAGACAGATTCAGTTTTTACTCCATGGTCAGTGTCTGCAATCTTCTGTAGAAGACGAGTTAATAAAGCTCTGATCGATGGTATGACATCTGCAGCCGATGCAGTTGTTGAGCTGATCTGTTGCGTGAGCTCTTCAAATGGGGCGAGTAGCGAAATCATATTTTCCACTAATTTCCACTGGCTGCCGGTGAACATGGGTAAATCATAGTCGGCTCCATAAGCACATAGGGCACATTTCTGTTCCAGCAGACTCTGCAACACGTATAGAGTAGTGTTCCACCTGGTAGGTATATCTTGCTGTAGTCTCTTGATAGGCTGGCCCAGCTGTTTCTGAATACTTTGAAGTCGGGAGTAAGCAAGCGGGGAGTGTTTGAAATGACCGACGATGGCATATGAATTCCATTATTTTGTCTGATATTTCTTTATGCTTCTTACTGTCCTTGCAGTAGGGTTGCTGTCTTTGAAACACCTCTGTTACCGACAGCTGAGTGAGTGGCGCTTGAGTTGCTGAACTGTCCTGTTCTCTCTTAGCACTAGCCAACTTTGAAAACTGCTCATATTCCTTTACATGGCTCACCTTCAAATGTCTGATAAGGTTTGTGGTGTTAAAATGTTTTGATCAAACTTCAAACCGATCAAACTTCCCAAAGCTATTATCGGACGATTATGATCGGTGACTGATCAATCGGATCACCACTAGCAGGAATATTTTAAGAAGCCCATTTTTCTTTTTTTTGGCATTGCTAGTTACACAATTTCAGCTTGTACTTCTACACTAAAAATATTTGTCATTTCTGATCAACAGTGTAGGGTGAGTTTTACCAAGGATTAATTTAAAGCGGTAGTTAGTCTAACAAGAGCTTTTATTGAAATCAAGCTGCCAAAGCAATTTGTTTTCTACTACCTGTTTTTTTTTTATTATGTAATAGATATGAATACATTAGACTGCAAGATTGCCTCCACCAACACAGATAAATACCTAATTCTTAATTTCCCCCTGTTTGGCCCTGTCCACTGGCAGTATACTTGGGTTTTATGTGAACGTTAGGGTATGCATACAGTGCACGTCATTCAGAATTCATCAGCACAATACGCGTGTACTGTATGTACACAGCCTAACTTTTGTAACCACATGTATGATATATGCACAGCTGGTACATGCACTTTGATTTTTTTGCACTAATTAGTTTGTCCACAAGGTGGCAACACTTCCCTGGGCCATTGTTTCACAGTTGGAAAATAAACAGAGGAAACAGAACAAGAAGGACAACAAACTACTTAGGGAATTTAAAGGTACCTACAATTCTGGTAGATATTAGGTCCATCTACCTAGTTCAGTAGTCAGGGCACTGATCAAGGAGTAGGCCATTTTAAGGGGTGTCTCAGTCGCAAGATCCTTACAGTGCACTGGAGCTTTCGCTTCTTAAAATCCCACAATGCACCGAAAAAACAGGGAGCATTGATCCTCACTGTGCTCCCTTATCAGAAATTGTCACACTTCTGAAGCATGAATCATAAAATGCACACGCAATAGAAGGTTTGAACAGACAAACGGTTATTTTTTTTTAAAAGTATATTTCACCATAAATACATCACTAGACAGATAGTGAACACATCTAGTTAACATTTGTGATTAATTTTCTTAAATATTGTTAAAGATATGTAACAGAACAATGTGTTTAAAAAGCATAAAAAATAATATCAAAAAGATTGTCAAGCCTGTTGTTGATTAATACCTGTGATGTTCTACAACATTGTACGTTGATACTGTATGTAGTCATGTCACCAAAAATTGAGTAATCACTGTCCCAATGTGTAGTGAGATATGGTCCTTACCAGTGCCCGGATTCGAGTACACAGTATACTGATTTACAAGCTCAGGAGCTAGGGAACTGATTGAGATGCACACATTTTTAGTGCTTGTAACTTTTGGCGAGAAAAAGCACTGGACACTGGACAGGTATGAATCTTTCCTGTGTGTGTGTGTGTGTGTGTGTGTTAAGCACCTGTGTTTGCACATTCTTTCAAATTGAGTATACTTTGAAAGGCTGTGTGTTCGACTGTACATGTAGGCTGGAGAAATAATTACATTACATTCAAATGGATCCTAATGCTAAGAAAGTTTGTTTTCAACTATGTGGATGTAAGGACTAATTAAGTTATTTAAATTCAGTGACTAAACTCTCAATTTCACATTGTTCTTCTTAGTAGCATGAAAATTGTATGTTATGTAAGTTGTAATAAAATTACTGTACATACAGAAAGCGAGCAAAGAATACTCCCTTATAATCACTTGTGCTGTCAATCACTGCGTTCTGCACTGTCACCAAAACTGTTACAATAGCCACTTTTCCACTATCAGGCCGAACGGTTCTCTATGCTTAACTCATTCCATTCCGTGCTGATCCGGGCCAGTCAGCACGGATACGGTTTCATTTTCCACTGTGGTGCTGATAACAGAACTCTTTGGAATGTAATACAAATGCGTCAGTCGTTGCCTTGGTAACGCAAATGTAATATAAACAGCAATATGCACGATGATCAGATATACAACTGGAACTGTACCTTACAGTTCTTAGAACAGTTCGGCCGATAGTGGAAAAGCGGCTAATCAGTGAAGCTGTGACGGGAGCGTAAACTGCCTTGCCAGTTGATATATGCAATGGTTGCAGTGTTGTCCGTGCAGACCAGAGTGTTCTTGCCCCGAAGGCGACCTCTGACGCGGCTCAGAGCCAGGCGTACTGCCAGCAAATTGAGGCAATTCATATGCCAATGCAGTTGGGGACCCGTCAATACCCCTGACACTGACTGTGTGCCCGTTGTGTGTGGCTCCCCAGCCGGTGGCTGAGGCGTCTGTGAATACCACAGCATGCCTGGATACCTGCTCCAGGGTCACTCCTGCCCGAAGGAATGAGGGATCCGTCCACGGGCTGAAGGTTCTGTGGGAGGCCTGTGTAAACTGAACCCGGTGAGTACCGTGTTGCCATGCCCACCTCGGGACTCGGCCATGGAGTGGAACTACCGCCCCAGCTGCAGCCATATGCCCCAGGAGCCTCTGAAAGGACTTCAGTGGGACCATCGTCCTGCCAGATAAAGTCTTGATGCAGTTCAGCACCGAATGAGCACGTTCCTGGGTGAGGCGTGGGGTTTGGCTGATCGAATTTTTTTTTTTCGTTTGGAAAAAAAAAATTTTGCTCTCTTCCCAGTTGACCTGAAGACCCAACTGGCTGAGGTGTCTGAGCACCAGGACCCTGTGTGTGCACAACTGACCGTGAGACTGTGCGAGTATGAGTTCCACGAATAGGCGGAGGGGGGGGGGGGGTGCTCTTGGGCAACCCACTGCTGCCTGCTGGCGAGAGAGGAGGAGGGAAGTGATCCCGTGATGCACAGTTCACCACTCTCATCCTCTTGAGACCCAGAGACTGAGGAAATTGCTCTTTTATTGAAGTTTTGGGTGCCGCTGGCTGCTGGGCCAGCAGCAGAACAAAAACAAAACGAAACAAAAGATTCTCCACCTGGCCCTCCTCCGGGGGAGGGAGTGGTGCGGTGACCCAGAGATGGAGGAGACTGCTCGATGGGAGATGGTGCGGTCACCATCTCCCATCGAGCAGTCTCCTCCATCTCTGGGTCACCCGTCTCAGGGGCTCTTGCACTTGTGCTTGCCACCAGGTTTGGCGGGGGCCTGGACTGTGCGGTCACCTTCGTTGCTCGAAGCGTGAGGTCCGTCGCAGCACGCAGTTTGTGTAGAACTGCCAGGTCATGACCACCCGTGTGCAGGTCTTTCAGGGCTCTGGCCTGATGGACCTGCAGTAACGCCATCATCTCTGGGTCTGGCTCGGACAATTCTACCACACCCGAAGGGGGCAACGCAGCTGGGTCGTCATCCACGGAGAGAGAGGGCTCACCCTCTGATGCACATCTGATCGACATCTGGTCGTCAGAGAGGGCGCCGAAGGATACGTGGGGTATACTCTGTCCTGCAGAGGGCCCAGCACGCTCCGTTGGCAGCTCCACCGGCTGCGGAGTGCTTGAGGGGTGAGGAACTCCTTTTGAGGATTACGGTGAGGGCTTCCCCAAATCACCTCTGACTCCAACGGACACAGCGCCGCCCCGGGTGCTGGGACGAACGCTGGATCGCAGAAGAGGCAGAGGGATTCCGCCATGTTTGACATAGCAGAGTCTTTTAATGCAACGCCGAGATGGTCATGTTCCCACGAGAAGAACAAGCACCATCCACGAAAGCCTCCTCAGCGTGCTGAATGCCCAGACACGTGAGGCAGCGATCGTGACCGTCCTGAGGCACCAGGAAACGACCACACGGATGATATGACACACGGATGATTTTTAATCCTTAAAAAGACGCGACCACCCATGTTACTCTTTTAGAGAAATTGCTCTTTTAGTGCTGAAGCATGCAGGGGAGCTGGCAGCACACACTCCTGGAGTGGCTGTCTGCACAAAGACGATCTCTCGTGAGACCGCGACCACAGCTGCTGACTACCGTAACACCCACACCTGTTAGCAGTCACTCGATGGATAGGAGAGCAGTAGTGATGCACCACCACTCGGCTCCAAAGCGAAAGAATGAATTAATGCAGTGCACCTGCTGCCTCTTATACCCGCAGCTGCGGGGTGTGACATCCAGATGCGAATACCGCATGCCAATGCCCATTGGCTCGTTTAGTTACACTTGAAGTGGATTGGTCTCTCTGGCGAGATCCCATTCGTCGGTCACCGACATGATTCGGAGTGACCGACTGAAAGGGAACTAAAACTTCCAGTAGGTGGCAGTAAATGTCTTAAGTAAGTTATTGAATTATTCTTTGGATTCGTTCAAATGGCTGATTCATTCTGGAATTAAGTAAATGGCTCAGGGTCTCTTTACGAAGGCGCTATTAAATCATCGTCGGTTCTCCCGACTTGTTCCAAACGGATTAATTCAGAAACTAATCATTGCTGTGAGAGACGCACAGCTGTTCTTATGTGGCTTTATAGGTAATATTGTCCTTGGCAAGACAGACAATAGTGTCTATATAATATAACACAATATTAAGTTAACAATTAGGCTATTTATTGAACTGTTGTAAATTCAGTATCACATTTTCGCTTGTGCTATTTGGGACACAAACAGCATTGTGTGATATTGCACTCATTGAAATTGTGTGAAATTGTTACATATGATGTAAATATGAAGCAAAAACTCATGCAGGGATATTTTTATGCCCTTTTTTCTTTTTTAGTCGCACATAACGGCATTAGGCTACATCACGCAGTGAGTTGTTGTCCTGTTTTATGTTCGTCAGCAATCAACTGAATGAAATGTACGATAACCTATAGGCCTGGCTACGTATGTTTGTGGCAGGTGCGTTAATTGCTTTAAAATATTTCAATCGCGTTATTTTTCGATAACTAATTAAATAGATCAATGCATATTTGATTAGATTGTGCCTTAATTTTTTATAGGACAGTGGAGACATGACAGGAAAACACAGGCAGAGAGAGAGGGGAGCGAAATCGAATTCGGGTCACCGAAGACAGTAGCGCTACATGTCGACGCACTGATGACAAGGCCATCAGCATCGACTACATTTTTAATTTCTACATTCTTTCTTCTTACTTTTGCTCATGTATGTATGTTTTTTTTATTATTATTATTATTATTATTTTATTTTTTAAACCCTATAACCGATCTTACAAGATCAATTTAGTAACTTTGGATTTGATTTTAAAAAGGGCCAGGTCTTATAAAATAACTATTTACCTCACTATAGGTTAATATTTACAACATTTGCTTTTTTGTGTGTGTGTGTGTGTGTGAATACTGTCACAAACTCAAAATCTTATTTTTTCGTAAAATTCTATTTTTCTTAAGAAAAAAAAAAGATTTTTTTACCTTGCTTTTATGTGTGTTTTATGTTAAGTATGTTTATGTATTAGTCTTTTTTAACCCCATGACAGATCCTGTATCTATTTAGTAACTTTAGATTTGATTAAAACAGGGCAAGCCTTGAAAAATTACAGCATTAGCTTTCTGCTCGTTTTAGAGAATTCTGTCATAACCTCATCCATGTCCAGTTCATGTGTTATTGCTTTTTCATGAGCTAAAAGTACAAGGTTTTTTTTTCCCTCTTGTGAAGCATTGTTCGGTAGAATGGTGTCAAAATTCTTGCCTGAGTAGAGAATGAGCTCTCACATGAAGTAGTAGAGGCACCCATGACCATTGCAGATACATACAATTTATGAAGACCTGAAAATGCATCTTTGTATTCCTGCAGAAGTTTGCAAACAGCAGAACAGTCAGCATCAGTTGGAAGCTTTTTGGAGAGCATTGGTCTGGCAACAAGAATTTCATTCTGGAGTTCATTTTTTGCAACCCCTGCAAGACCACAGAGAGGCTCAAGCAACTGAATGTCAAGAAATTTGTTGGATTTTGGCATCAAACGTGAGAGGGCTTTCATCAGCTCTAAATTCTTTGTGGAAAACCTGTTTTCCATCTCTGATACAGCTGTATCTAGTATGTTCAACATCTGTCGCCTTAGAGCTTCAGTGGCACGTTCAGAGCCTGACTGCCCTTCTTGCCCTAAAGGTGAAAAAATGACAGAGTCAGCATAGGAGGGATTGACAGTCCTTAGACGTTTTGGTGAGGGCTCAACAGTAGTCATGCCTGTGCAGTACTGCTGCAATTCACTGTAATTTTCCCTGAGATTTCTCAGTGCACTAAGACATCCCTGGACAACTTGGCATTTGCTGGTTTTGAAATGGCCAGATGTATCAGAAATTTGCCAACTTCAAAAAAGTGGCATCGCTTCAGCTGAGAGAGAAGGCCAGAGGCTTCTTTTGCAAGGTCAACTGATGCATTGTCATCATTGGAAACCTTGGAAAGAATGTCAAGAATGACTTCCTCATTCTCCACAACACATCTTCATAGTGACTTGTCCAACGGATTTCCAATAGTCTCTTGAGATAAGGGCAACTGTATCCCTGACTGACAAAATGATGTCTGAAAAAAGAGTACAGGGAGCCTGACAAGTCAAAGAATCTTTTGGCACAAGGTTCACTTTGAATTGCATGTATGATTGAAAGGTGAAGCTGGTGGTTATAGCAGTGGATGTAGGGGATATATCTGCCCAACCTTTGTTGCAATAAAGCCTGAACACCACCCGGCACCCCACTCATCACCGATGCTCCATCATAACACTGGCTCAGTATATTGTCAGCACTGAATCCTGTTTCAGATAAGTGTTGCAATATTTCAGTGGTGATGTAATCTGCATTAAGCTGCTGGAGTTCTAACAAGCCAATGAGATGTTCCTCTGGCACACCATTGTGCACAAAGCGAATTACAACAGACAAATTTTCAGTGTTGCACCGATCCTTTGTGCCATCACTTTTTACCCCTCTGGGGTCTGAGGTGATTTTGGGGCCCTTGAGATGTTTTGACATGCCCTGATATTTGTGCTTATTTCAGCTACTTATACTACTGGCCAACATGTAATTTTTTTTGTACAATAATATGTGAGCAAGATGGATGCACATGTTTGCATTTTTTAGAAAAAAAAAAAAAAAAAAAAAAATATATATATATATATAGCTGAAATAAGGCCATAAATACCATACTGAATAGTTCTGAATAAGACTTTTGAGTAATCAGTCTTGTAGGCTAGAATATTTACTTCAAAATGATGTGAAAATCTTTCTGCTTACTCCTTCACAGAAAACAATATATTGATTTAAATTTTTAAAGACATGTTTTGTGATTGAAAGCCTATATGCGAGGGAGTGACAACGGCCATGAATATTTAGCGATTCACACTTAAGAGACAAAGCGTCCTCCCCTAATGGCCCATCAGTGTGACTGTTACTTTGAGGCAGGTAAGAAAGAATGTGAGGAGATTGAAAAAATGTTGTTTTTTTGCATTGTTTAAAACATACATAATGAAAGTCAATGACACATTACTGAGCATACTGATCTAACAACAGAAATGTGAACAGACTTTGGGTCATTCCTAAAAACAGATTCTGTACAACAAGTGAAACAAGTAAACCATACCTGATATTTAAGTGTTTGCTGCTGCTTTCCATGGATTCAAGAAAAAAAAATAACCATCATCAGTCAAGGAGCTTGTTTTACCATAGAATATCAGTGTAGTTGAACATCTGATGTTGGTACAGCACTCTGAGAGGAAAACAGTTTGAAGAGACTCAAGTGAAAGTCAGCAGGATTCATCTGTGGTGCAGGTATCTGATCACTAAAAAACAAACAACAAAAACAGAACAGAAAAACATCTGTGCGCATGTTAATATATATATATATATATATATATATATATATATATATATATATATGTGTGTGTGTGTGTGTATATATATATATATATATATATATATATATATATGTATGCATGTAGTAGCCTATGATTTTGTAGTCATAAACCCACGCATGCTTTGTATTATCGTAAAAAGGACATTCTATATTGGAGAAACAAATTAATATTGTTTAGTACGTTAAACGTCTGTAGAAATATATTTATAAAATATATTTGCAAACAGAGTATTAATAAACATGTTGTAAACATTCTTAGACTCGTAGCATTCATCATGCACTCATGCTATATCGTATTGATAAAAGCATGAAAAGATCATCGCGTCGTAAGAAATTTAGATACAATGAAGTGCCTGTCATATTCAAAATGTTTCACTTGATTTCAAACATTTTAGTCAGGAATTATAGTTTGGGAAAAACCCAACTAAATGTGTTCAAGTTTATTCCACAATAACACGTAAACTAATGCAAAAAATAAACATTACTTACTCATTAGAATGATTTCCTTGGCTGGGTCAGCTTGCGCGTGACAACTTGACGTAAATCCTGTGTTATTCCTGACAGCGCATCTTTTTCCTGAGGTAAATCCTGGGTTATTCCTCTCTTCTTCCAGAAATGAATAATAGTCGAGATGAACTGTGAATCCTCACGCTTTGTGTACGGAGCTGATGTGGGTGTTTACATGTCTGCGTCTCACGTGGATGATTGTAATAACAAAAGCGAAAGTAGCTCATGGGTGTGGTCACATTAAAAATAATTAGTTCAGACGGAGAAACTGGACATGGCGTTAGTTTTATACTGATAACTTTATCACAGAATATTTGTTTTCGATATGACTTACTTCATTTAAGAGTAGATATATCAATCTTTCAATAGCTATATCTCTCATGTCTGTGTCACGTATTCGCTGAGTTCCAGTTCATTTTAGTGACGCGTTTCAAACTGAACATCACGGAGTCCGAGACAGCAGAGAACGCACCCTGTTTATTTTCTTTATTTTACAAAAGCAGAATGTTGATATTGTGAGTGTACACAAATAAAAGTAGACCCTTTACAGATTTAAATGCTGTATTATTCTTATATGTACGATCAAATATGACTGAGCATTTTAAGTTATTTTCGCTGTTATCATTAAAATCTGCAAGTGGCGTCGCCGGCGCCACCGTCGACCCCAGGAGGTTAAACAGAATGCAGCTGAATCAGCAGTATCATATTTCTGTTTTATTTTTTTCAGAACCATGGATGGGAAAATTTCTATTATTTTATTCTGGATGGTTTTGGAAGTGTACTTGGCATTTTGTGGGATATGTGATGTAATGTCAGCAAGGTATTTATCTTTTTCCATTGTGTATTTAAACAACTTGGCAAAAAGCCCAGCAGCTATGCAGTCCTCCTCACTGTCAAATGTTTCCCGATCCCCACGTAGTGGAAGCTCATTGACCGCTAAAAACTTAACAACACCTGCCATGCTTTTTATGTAATAGTGATTCTTCTCTATCTGTTGGGGGCCGAGCAAACATGCTACGGTCTCACCGGACACTTGTCGGTGGCAAAACTCTGTCCATGCGGCCGAGGCTTGTAAATGAGCCTGGCTAGACATGTTTTTGAAGACCGCGGTCACGTTCTAATGCTGCTTTCCAGTTTCGAAAACCTGTCGAAACGAAAGTGTCATTTTCGGAGAAAGCAACACCGAACACTCGACACGGAAAACAAAAGCATGCATCGCGCTCTACGGAATATTCAAGCCACGGTCGTGACTGATACCAAGCGGCCGAAAAGCATCTCTCCCTCCCTCCAAAAACAGTTCGGGGGTATGATTTTAGAACCAGCTGGTGAGGATTTGCCCTGTTTAAATCATTTGGGACAGAATTGCTGCATTTTTGAGAGTGTGTAATTGTGTTTTTGACACCATCGGAAGCTGCTGATGAACTTGACTCATCTATTTCTCCGTACACATTGCCGCACATGGATGAAGTGGCAGCTGTGTCCTGGAGAGCTGAAGTGGTTTTCTTTTGTCCTTTTGGAACAAGAAATCTGTACATATTGTGTTTTGTTAGGCTACTAGTTCAGTAATAAAGTTCACATATAGTTTAACTGTCACAGTTCACGGGGAGACATGGAAGCTTGGAGGCCAGGAATGAGGAGAACACAGAGAATTCACAAATAAAGTCTTTAACCTTTAACCTTTAATCCAACAGGGTACATGAAGCACAGGCAGGGAAGACATACACGGAAGACATTCTAAGACCGGACGCTAAAGACAGGAAAACACAGGGCTTTATACTGGAACTAAACAAGGAGATAACTAGATAATTAATAAAACACACCTGGAACTAATGGAACAGAATGAGGACAGGAACAGGAAAAACCAAATAAAGGCATAAGGAAACACAGGGAGCACGTGGAAACACAAGACACAGGGAAACAAAGTCTGACATCAACAAAGTTCCTTGGCTGTTATTGTCATTATTGCCTCACAGTTCAGCACTTTCGTTAACTTCAAAGGTAGTGAAATGAATGACCTGGTTAGGCTGTCGTCTCAACAGATTTAAAAAAAAAAAAAAAAAAAAAAGTGGTTGGGAAGTAAATAAAAAAAAAAAAAAATGGAGCTCAATTGAATATATATCAACAGTATATATATCAATATAACAACAGTGAACAGCAAATGAACTTCATTAGAACTATATGTGAACTTTCTTGCTATACTTTAGTAGCCTAACAAAACACAATATACTGATTTCTGAAAGGATAAAAGGAAACCACTTCAACTCACCAGGACTCAGCTATCACCTCATCCATTTGCCGCAATGAGGTCAGAGAAATGGTACTAGACACGTCAAGTTCATCAGCAGCTTCAAATCCCGTCAAAAACACAATTACAAACATGCTCAAAAATGCAGCAATTCTGTCCCAAATTGTTTAAACAGAGCAAATCCTCACCAGCTGGCTCTGAAATCATGCCCCCCGAACCAGTGGGAAGTCAGCCATGGGCCCATATGCATAATAATTTGTCCGTGCCACCCCCAAACGTCATAGGTTAAAGTGGGCTGCGACTTAACCTATTGTTGTCTTTTCTGAGGTAAATAATGTTACGTGACTATTCACAAGCTGTTTTATTGGCAGTATAAATGCTTGGAAGTAATATTTAACGTTTTCAAGTACATTCATTATTTGTAGCATGCCAGCCACCCAATAATTGCAATAAGCTTTGTGCTTTGTTACTTTTAATATAGCACAGAGTCTCAGCCTTTCAATGATGTCAATTTTATCATGAAATACAAACAATAAATGTGAACCGTGCTGGCACAATGAGTCGGAATGAGCAAATTTTCAAAAATGAGTTATTTTTGTTTTCATTTTATTTTCATTCTACAATAAAATACCTTCAAAATTATATATGACTTGTTGGAATCTGACAAAAAGTGACTGAGCTACAGCTGTTTGAAGTCGACAGAGTCAGCAGAGTTGATTTGGAGAAAAATCGAGTTAAAGTTTTCTAAAGATTCCAAAGCAAAATCACCAAGCAACGTTGCATATTTTCCTCAAATTCTTTTCTTAATAATGCTTAATATATTATTAATCACAATGTAGCTGTTTTTTATTTTATTTTAGCCATGTTATAAAAAATAAGAACAAAGATGCAAATAAACAGTAGTTTAATCAAGAGCAGATTCCGCCTTTTCTTTTATTGTTTGATTAACATTGAGACAGATCTGTAATGCATGGATCTAATATAATGTTACACATCAGATTTTTCCCCGACCATTAACTAAATGTTCATGTAAGACATAACAGATTATGTTTGTGTGAATCTTACCAAGACATATTTTGCTTCTACAGTTAAAGATAAAACTTTAAAAATTTAGTTTTTAAATTAAATGTAAAAATGTTTAAACATATTTAATGCATTATTTAATTGTTATACCATTAATAATTAACTTATTTAATTTGTATTTAACTAGTTAAGTATTTAAATAAATAGCCCTTCTAGGTTGTTGGTGTCTGGGCTTATTTATTTTTTTAAATGACATGAGACTGTGACTTCCTGCACTTGCTATACTTCATACTTCAGTACAGTAAATATGCTAAAAATTTCTTAGAATAGTAATTGTTTGAATAAATCCAAAAACAAGACGTGGAGAGAAAAAAACAAACAAAAGAACCTAGGAAGTTGAAATGGCAAGTGATCCTGTGTAGCCATCTACTGGTTATAATGAAAATATCATGTAATTTTTATCTTAAAAGTCTTTGTTTTCCAGGAGACACATTTTTGGCACATTTTTTCATGTCATCATCATGATTGAAAAGTGAATCTTTCAAGTGAATTTCTCTGCACAGCTGAAGAGTTGAGAAATAATAAAGGGTTTAAAATATTATAAGTATTTAAAATGTGTTCATGACTATGAAGTTATCGATTATCAGGAATTATAATGTTGTTTAAGAGATAGCACTGCTAGCTAGCTAACGTTAGCCTAAACGGTTACGATATTGTTTAGTTGTCTGCATTTAAATGTACAATTACATCTAAGGTACTCATCTGGGATTACCAGGTTCGGCATATAAAATTATATGTTGTTAAATGTTGTTAAATAACATGAAGCTGTAAGATAATGCTGCTGTCATTATTTACGGTGATTGCAGTTATTTTGTTTCTCAGTTTCTGACAAGAACATGGCAGGAGAAGTTTCAGTGAGGGTCTCAAGAGTCTCTTACTATATACCACAACATCAAATGGCATTTCACCGGATGTTACGAGCTGGCTCATGCTTATGCGGAAGTTCTAAAGAATGCTCTGTGCATATAGTCAATTGGATAGGACTTGACTGGTCTGCATAAAACCAAGTCCTAATCCCAGTTTAACACCTCTGGTGTGACTGTAAATGCAGACCTTGAGCCAAAAACTCATCAGTAAACACCAATGACTTGTACATACACTATATAGACAAAATTATTGGGACACCCCCTTCTTTAGAACAGAAAAATGCACTTCCAAATCCGTGGCAACAACGATGGGAACATAATTCATGTATTTAAAAATTGTATT
>JAFVLL020040774.1:0-18933 GCA_021397915.2 Tor tambroides
GCAGAAGAAAAGGAAGTCGGAGTTGAGTTTAAATTTCAGGCGGTTGCCGTCTTTGTGTGTGTTGTGAAAGCTTACAGAGCACTGGAACGAACATAGAGTGTGTTTTAGCTGGCAGGCATATTCCCACATGTAAATAATTCAAATGATTATCAAATTCAAGCTGAGATCAAACCTTAGCTTTTGCCTATGCATAATTTCAAAAGTAAAACCGTTGTGTTCAATTCCTTTGATAAATACTACATCAATTTTCATTTCACACTGCAAAAAAAAGAGAAAAAAACAAGAAAAAGAAAAAAGGACATTATTATTTTGTCCTAAGAGAAGCTGTCTTTCGAGTGTTTTTGTAAATTCTGGCAGCATGTAGTTGAGAATGTATTTACTTACATGTATGAAAATTGCATGATTTCCCCATCCCAAATCTATAAGCTGCCTCCCTGACAAATCAGTGTTATTCTAGCGAAGTCAGGCTGCATTGCAGAGCTGCATTATTGATAGTGTTCATGGAGAACAGAGGAGAGTTTGATTAAGGATGAGAAACACTGGAAGATGGCCAGGCAGTGTAGTTGAATCAAAGATATAATTCAAAGACATCATTTCAAAGACCGCCAACGTTATGCAAATGCAAATGTGCAGCCCCTTCCAACAAAAACAGATATGGAAGCCAAACTGTTTACCGTGGAAAAGAGCTTCACTTCAGGACTCAAGTCACTTCAATTTATTTGATGGGTGAATGTCAGTCACAAGGGGTGTTCACACTGACAACAATTAAATCGCTTGAGGTCGAACTGTATCAGGCGGGGGATCGCTGTGTGCACTCCCATTGGTAGTTGCAGCCTCGCATCGCTGCTCATTTGCATGGAGTCAACTCAACTTTGTTGCATCGCCAAAGGTCGCTTTTGCTCATGATGGCAGAAACAGAGACAGTATAAGTAGGAGGCTATACTTTTAGATAAATGGATAAAAGAAATTGTAGTTCTCACTATGGCTGTTGTAGGAATGAAAGTCCCAGCTTAGAGCTTAAGGACCCAGTTGCTTTTTTGGTAATAGCATTGTGCAGAATATTATTAACATTTTTTTTTTCTTTTCTATTTTTTCCCCCACTCCATTTTTAGCATGATTTAAGCCAAATTTATGATAGATGTCATGGCTGATTTTAAATATGTTTTTAAAACATAATCTTGACAGAAAGGTTTGGAGATTCTGGCCCTTCTCCATTTGAGTAGACAGGTTGAGTAGACTACTTGATGACTCTTATTGAAATAGAGTGACTTCAGGTTGTTGTTTTTTTTCTGCCATTAAGTTCTGCTAATTTGTAACAGAAATGAAATCCTAAACATCCTAAACTCTTTTATAGATAATGTTTGCTCAGATGCATCTTTTCAAACCATTTTCAAGATGTAAACCCTGCAGTTGAGATATGGAGGTGTTGAGTAGTGAAGAGCAGAGAGCAGTGACTGTTTAACAGGAATAACCCCTCTAGCTGCTGGCTTTCTATAAAACTCTGGCAAGACGCTTTGATGCCCAAAGGTCAGCGATTGCTAATAAGGAGTCAATGGGATACAGCGTTTGCTTTGTCGCCCTCTCTCGCTTTCTCTCCCTCTCTCTCTGACCGGTGACCCCGGAGCAGTGTTAGGGTATTGTCTTTGAAATCCAGGGCTCCTTGGCCTATACACATTTCTTATTAGTTCTTTTGAATACAGGTAACATATGGCAGGTTGTGTTTAAAATATTGCCTGCTCTGACCTTTCCTAGCATGCTAATTAGGCCCCTGAGCAGCGTTGGGCCCTCGTGAGTGCAGCTCAGGGAAACGTGACCGAGCAGGGCCTTATCAGGTAGCCTGTGCCAGGCGGCAAGAGTGGTGTGGACTTTCAGAATTAACATTTTCACTTCATGTGCTTCTAATAATCACTAACCTCACCCGGCCCACCAAACATCAACCCCCCTCACTTTCTCTTTTCTCTCTTTTGCCCGCCTGGACTTTCCACAGGAAGTGAAGGTGCCCAAAATTACTTTGACCCCTCGTCGGCAGCGGAGGGTGACCCAAGGCGGTGCAGGATGTCTGGGGTCAGAGGCAGAGATGAGCTGGAATTAAGTATGCCATTTTTTTTCTCATAATGGGCCGTCTCAGTTCATTAAAGCGGGGTGAACGAGATCACATATAGCCAGTCAGAGCGCTGGGCGGGCTGATCTATGTAAATACTTTTACCAGTGGGTCACGAGATAGGGCGGCAGTGTGATTGTCATTGCTGAAGGTCACCTATCATTGGTCAGTTCCCTATGCTTCCCTTAGCTTCCTTTAAATGAAGGGGGTTCCTTCCAGTACCGCTACGTGCACCTCGGCGCGTCTATTAAAAGTGTGCTCTGGGGAGCAAAGTCATATGCATGTTATAATGAAACATGGCTATTAACAGAAAAACCATTCTGACTGTATCTGTTGGACATCACCATCCTGTAATATTCCACAATCCTCACAAACCTACAAACCTTTGATAATGACACTCCAGAGGTGGGGACACCTTCAAATGATATTTTGCATAAATTTCATCGCTGTCGAACGACTTACATTGGACTTACTTGTGTGTTATTATTAGCTCTGAGCTATAATCATTTAATGTAAATGAAGGTCGGGAATTAGTGTCAGTCATTGAAAATTCATGCCGTATGATCCTTTATGTTTGGTTTGGACTTTGCAATCCATGTGGAAATCAGTCAGTGAGAGGTGTTTGAGAGCACAGCAATAAAATGTACCATATGCCAGCTGTAATATTAATCAAGTCTGATTTTTCTTCCCAGAATTTATGAATGAAGATGAGAGAAACCTTTATGAGAAACTTTCTGAAATGTTTCAAGAAGAAGATGCCTCCACTGTCGTAGATTTACCAGGTAATGGTTATTGAACTTTTGGAAAGAAAAAAAAAACACAAGTCCACTATGGGGTCAAACATTTCTCATTAAATTCTTCCAAGAACAAATGATTTTCATGTTATCCATGTTCATTTATTTTCCATCATTTGTGTTTGTTTCTGTTATTAGGAATTTTAGGAGAAACCTCTGAAACAAAGACTATTCTTAAATGAAACATACCTGAGAGGTCGTATGAGCTTTGAAAGAGCATCCACTGAGCAGTAAAAGTTTCCACAGGGCTGAACCTGTATCAGGTTCTGTATTAAGCCTTGTTCTGTGAAGACACAATGTGAATGTTTTTGAAACAAATTCCATCGGCCTGAATTATTAAAATAATGAAAATCAGCTTTTTACCTTCATTATGCTTGTTTTTTTTTTGTTTTTTTTTTCATGTAAGATGTATTTATCCAGCAGGTGAGATATTAGCTCACCGATCTGAAGCTTCAGTGCAATGAGTGTAATTCCCCAACAAAGCATTGAGCTCTCAGGTAGGCATGGAGATCAACGTCCTGTGTGAGAGGCATTGTTGTGCGTGACTCCAGTGTTTGTCCCATTAGCAGAGGGTCGGCTTAAGACTCTCTCCCAAGTAGAGTGTCGGGCTTATGTTGCTTTTGTCTTGGTGTAAAATGCTCTCGGTGGATTGGTTGAGGAACTGCACAGCAGTTGTAATTAGTTTGCCAGACTGTCATTGGGTTTAGGCCTCACGGTACACGCGAATAAGGTGTTAGCTGTCTAACGCTCAACTGGATTGTTGTGGATTTAGCTGGAGTATATAGATTAGCCTCTTCACTATTGTCTTAGAATGCTCATAAAATCCTTCAAAGAAACAGAAGGAAAGAGGATACAGGATTAACACACACACACAGTAGAAGGAGGAGGACGATCACGGGTAGCATCCATCCATGAGGCTTTAACACTGTCACAATAGACTTGAGACAATTGCCTGCAAGCCTTTTTCACCACCACCTCTTAGTGTAGGCCATAGTCTGGTAATTCTCTAAATATCTCCACACTTCTAACACTTAAAGGGTTTGGAGCATCATTTGCCGAATGGACAAAGTCCGGTATGCTGTGTGTAAAACTCTCATGGAACAAATTGGACTATTCAAATGTTCCAAAACCTAGATAGCTGCCTTGCTGTCTCTACATAGGCTGCTACCTTCCATAGCAGCTTCACTGTGGTCATATTAGCAAAAAAGGCCCGTTATCTATTGTCAGTATAGTGTAGCGTTGTATGAAGCACAGCTCACACAGAAGTCACTTTTACACCAAGCAGCTTTCTGTTGGTCAGTGCAGCAAATTCGTGTGACCAACAGTACATGATGCCAGATCTCCTTGGGGACCTTATATGAAATTCCCTGCATGGGGATATTTCATCCTCACACAAAATTCCTGATTGCATGGATTCTTATTGAAAGGACTGGATTTTGCAGAACAACAGTATCTATGACCACACTTTAAGATGGAATCAGATTTGGAACACTTCAAATAATATGTATAATACAAATAGAGCTTCTCTTGTAGAGCAGCTGATTTAAAAAAAAAAAAAAAAGTTGAATGTTGGCAAGTTGCTAAACTAACAATGCAACACTCTAAATATAATAATATATAAGAGACAAATATTAGACTCTATAAAAGTCATATTCATTCATTTTTATTCAGACTTATTCAAACTCTTCTTATCAATACTTTCTGGCATTGAATAAAATATATTTATAACCAATCTCTTGTTTCTTCTGCCATCTTTGATGAATGCTTTCACTGAGCCTGTCACGGTGCATTATGGGATTGCCTTATGTGTGAAGGATACATGTGGTGCTGTCTTAGAATTGGCCCAAAAGAAGGTTTCTACCATTTGGAACAGCCTGTAAATCATCAGAGTGTCTAGGATACTTTAAAATGCTATCTAGGTAGGCAGCTCACTAGGTTTGGAACAGACTTAATATGTGTCTTTGCACCTTGGCCTGTCTTGATCCAGGTGTTTCCCCATTGGTGTGTTGTGCAGCACTGTGAAACAAGCACAATCACATTAGTGCTTCATTAGCACTACTCTGTTTGATAAACTCACTGGTTTAATTAAATCGTACTTCTGTGTAATTTGGTTCAGATGAGGAATGTGTCTAAACCTCTGAGCAAAGTTTAACATCACTATCACTAACTTTTCAGATTTGTGTTTGTTGTGTATATTTGTACTTAGCGTATAATCATAGGGCATATGTATTGTAGGTATGGTGACGTCTGAGCGTGCTGAGTATGTTGAACCAGTGGCTGAGAATGAATGGAGGGATCAACGGAGGGCTGAGCTGTTGGAGAGGAGAGTGGAGGTCATCCCTCAGTACGTGGAGCAGCTTGAAGCGCGTGTTCAGAGAGACATGATCCCAGTGAGCAGACTCACATTAGAACAGGTCAGTTATATATAAGCCTGTAAATCTCTATTGGCCAGAATAGTCATTGCTGTGAAGTCATCGTGTCACAGCCTGAATTACACCCAGTCTACACTCTGTCAGCAAAAGGCAAGAGATGATCCTTTTTTTTAAATCAACAAAGAGGTGTACACTAAAAGTTAAATGTTGCTTATAACAGGTTGTTTGTAGTTTTGTTCTTGTCATATCACACCACCAGTTGCTGTTGTGTAGGCACATTCTTCACTCTGATTTTCTTTTAGTTTAATGGAACTAGTTTGTGTTCTTGTTCAGAACATACTGTTCTTCCAGAACTCTCAGTTTTTATGCTTTTACGCATTTTATTTTGTGGGTTTTACCATAAATATTGATAAAAGGAGGAAATTGGACATGACACAGCAATCAAACCATCTGCATGAGCTGTGCAAATTAAGATTTCATGAAAATATGGACTGACTCCTAAGACCATAGTAGGGCCCAAAGATTTATGCGATGCAGAAAACGGGGTCAGATTTGCAGAATCCAGCCATAAAAATGGAATGTACTGTATGACTCAGAATATCATGGCATTTGGCGTTTTTTTTTTTTTTTTTTTAAATAAATCAAAATAGCACTGTACACTTAATCAAATCGCAATATGGACTAGTATCTGTGAATAGTAAACCACAAAAAGACTTAAATATAAACTTTACACATTTTTTTTTGTGTCACTGTGTGAATGAATGGCACGGTTTCATTTTCTACTCGAACTGAAGCACAAGTGATGATCATGGTGTTTTCAGTGTTTGTCATCTCGCTATATGATGACATGAACACGAGCTTCATCTCCACAGCTGCTCTGAGAGTTCATTTAACCAGCTTGTCACCATTTCATTTGAGAAAACTATTGTCATATCATACATATCAAAACGTCACAACAATCCTTCAAAATAAAAGTTTGGTTTAACTTGAAGAAATTATGATAGAAATACATTATTATTGTACAACAGATAAAATGGAGAATAAAATGGATTTCATAGGGCGCTACCATAGTGTTCCCAAACTTAGCAAGCTGCCTTGTTTTATACTGTCTATAGAGGCAGCATCCTGATGAAAATAGAACCTTGTAAGTTAATTGATTTGGATTTGGAGTTTTACTTTACGTAATCATGTTGCTAAGCTATATTTACAATCAACTTTTCTCACTTCATCCAATGTCTTTGTTTTATTTTTTTTATTATTTATTTATTTTTTTATTATTTTTTTTGCTTCGTCTTAAAGGACGACAGTCAGGCATGTATCTATGGCTTAAAATGCTCTCTCTGTAGGTTCACACAAAGTGAAGTTTTATTTATTGTGTAATTTTATTTTGCATTCTATGTGTTACACAGCTTTTTGGTTATTGGAATATAACTCATGGGTGCTGTATTTATTTTTGTATTTTAGTAGAAGATTTCTTTAGGTATGTGACCCATATTTATTGTTTATGGTGAAAACCCTCTCTAAATGTACATCATTGGTAAAAAAAATGTACTATAAGTTCACGTTATTTATGTCTTTTTATTTCATTTTTTGCTTTTCATTTGCAAGCAAAACAGAAAAATCTGGGATGTTTCAGGTCATATTCTAGATGCTTCACTTTCTATGCAATTCTATATACAGAGGAATTGTTAAAAACACAAAATGCAAAATTACACTGAACAAGATCAGAATTAGCCAGCATATTTAAACTGTAATCAGTCTTGGCAACTTATGAATAAAATGCGAATGAAGAGTTGCACATTAAATAGAGACTCTGAAGTTGAAGTGAGAAATTAACACATAAGGAGCGGATGGGATGTAATAGTTGTTTGAGTCATGGCATGTGTTGAATAATCACTCTTGGTTTGTGTGCAACTGCAGATGAGAGCTCTCCAACTGTTCAGAAAACACAGCATTATCCCTAGCACACTCCACAAGCATTTCACAATAATGTGTGTTTAAGCAGCACAGGATGTACCGCTGTCAGTCAGCGAGTATAAAGCCTCTTAAACGTGCTGACTGAATTCAGCGGTTTGTGTCTGTAGGGTTTGCCTGCAGATTGTATTAACACGTCTCTTTAGATGTTCTGAATTCAAGTTAGCCACATGCAGCGGCAGAATGCAGCCTGTTGGTCCTAAACAAGAACATGGATTTTCCTTTTTGGCAGGAAGAGCGTTCAGAGCGAGGGAAGACGGAGGAAAAGGTGTGGGCGAGGAAGCAGAGAGTAATGTCGCTCTTAAGGGGAAATTCAAAGGTACTGATGTGTGTCCAGAAAAAGGAAATATTACTGTAGGTATGTCAAATGAGATTTCCTGAGGTACAGGAGCTGCTGCTGAGACCTTCTGCTGTCTTTCCCTATCAATCACACTGTACTATCACTCAAACACACAGTCACAGGCTAATATGGACAAATCTATGGAATTCTATAGAATTCTAACACATATAAATGTGTATATATTTCTAACACGTGTGTGTATGTATATATATAATATATACACACACACATATATATACACACACACATACATACATACATACAATGATTTTTTTTTTTCAAAACAAACGGTTTGTTGGTGCGTTTGCTTTGTTTTTATGAAATAAGCTACTATCATACTAATATTATTATTTGCAAATGACCTTGTGGCTAAAATATGCAGTGTAGAACCAAAGCACACAGCATGAAGTACTGTATCCCACAATGCAGTGCACTTGAGTTGACCTTCTACTTTTAGTGTGATGAATTTATTTTAAGTAATATTGGCTACATTATTATTTATTATTATTTTTTTCTTGACTCAACTACTTTTACTGTTGTGTAATGTGCTGTTTTGCACTCTTTACAAACAGTAGTGATCAGTAAGCTATAAGGTATTCTATTTGTGTTCAATAATTTGTGCAGATGACAGAAAGCAAGACACACAATTAGTGTCATAACAGCAAAGCCTAAATTCACTTAAAAAGGTTAAAAAAAAAGTGTGTGTGTGTGTATATGTATATATATATATATATAAAGTGTGTGTGTGTGTGTGTGTATATATATATATATATATATATATATACTTTTTTGCATTTCTTTGCAAGCAGTGCTAGGGAGTTAAATGTTTGGTTTTACTCTACATTGTCATTTTGTAACATCTTCTGGTTTAACATGGAACTCATTTTAAAATTGTTTCTTCATAATATTGGAGACAAGTACGCTATCTCAGGTACGCTATCTCAGGGACTTGTTTGGTAGGACTTTACCAGAAAAGATTTTAGAATTTTTATCATATGTTAATAATAATAATAAAAAAATTATAATAATAAAATCTTGTATAATTTTAACTGCTGTGTTTTTTTGTTTGCTTGGCTTTTATTTTGGATTTCTGTACCCCTTGTATTATTGCAACTCAGTTTTTGCCACAAAGAAATCCTTAGATGCTAATATGGCAAAACAAATAAATAACTAAACTTAACTCTTCATAATAGTGGTTATATGTATATGATATTTACTGTATATGTATAGCATTTGATTTATTATTTGCTTCTGCAGATTAGGCGCATAGATGAGGAAGAAGCCGTTCTGCAGGACAGACTCTGTGCTGTGTTCCAGCGGTGCGTGAATTCCTCTACATCCAATCTGATGTGAAATAATCATTAATCTGTGTTTCCAAAGCCATTTACATTTTGCTGACATTTGTGAGGAGATGTAATATACTTCACATTGTATTGTCTCTACCAGTGCATTCTGGGTAAGTTGCCAAAGGCGAGGAAATCTGTCCGTGTCATTGGACGCAAAGTAGCATCAATTTCATCCTGTTCACTTCAGTCTACAGCCCTTTCTCTCTCATGCTCTCTGTTTCTGAGTGTCAGGCCTGCAGGCTCGGCTGTGTTTAAGTTTTTAATAATTGTGCAGCACCACACAGACTGATCTAATGAAATCAGGGCCGTTAGTTGGACACTGGTGCAGAGTTTTGTTAGATGACCCTCTCTATGTCCTCTCATATCAATACTGGGAGGTTGTTACTCAGATGAGACATCTGTATCAGATCAGGGCCACACCACCCACATTTACTTAAAGAATACTGTGACATTACTATTTTTTAGCAGATTTCCAACAGTTTCTTTATTCCAGATAGAAACTTTCAGTGGCATTATTGCAGAATATCTTGTCTGGTGTGATGTGAATGTCTGATTTTTTAATTTTTTTTAATTTATAATTTATAATAAAATTGTTAAGCTAAATGCTTACTCTTCTATTGACATAAAGATGTTATAGCATATCCTCATTTAGATAAGCTAATTAATGTGTCCATGTATATCGTCAGGGCGGAGACACATTTGCTGAATTCTCTGCGTCAACGCCAGGCTGAGGTCATTGACCAGTATGGTGAAATTATTGAAGAGACAGAAAACAAAGAGCCACTGGGCATTGAATCTTACCTCCACTGGCAGGTGCACTCTCTCTTTTTCTCTCTGTCTCTCTTTCTTACAGTGAAAGTTTCTCTGCCTTTATGCAAAAAACAAAAAAACAAACAAAAAAACAAAACAAAAACAAATGTGGACTGTCATAATTCATATAATTTTAATTATAATTTTAATAGATTGCATAAATAAAGGTGGAAGCCAATACTAATTGTGGAACAGTTGCCAACTAGTAACAACTACTGTAGCAAATATTGCACTGCACTGCACTTGAGTTTCTCAAGAACATTATTTTTCCTTTCAAAATGTATCACTTTTTCCTATAACAGAGCTTAAAGATACCAAATTAAATATATACTGATGTATACTAGTACCAATGACACTGACTTCAAGAGACACTTGCCTCTGTTTGAACCATGTGGTTGGAAAAGACTCCCTTAAAGTAAATCAGATTTAAGAAAGATCAAACCATTATTTTAAAGGCAGAAATGTCACAACATAAAAAGGTTGAACTGCAAGTACAAATTCTGCATTTTAGTGAATCCCTGGTATTTTCATTTCAAATTTAAGTATAATTCTATTTAAACCCTTTAAATGTAATGATGATGAGTAGGAAGTTAGGAACATGCAAACTGGCTGATATTATAAAGAAAGAATAAAAGGTAGAAATAAAATCAATGTTTTAAATGTTGTTTTGCATTTTACACTAAATAGAGCTGAATCAAATAACGTGATTAGGTTCAGTATCCTGTTAATGAAATCAGTCATGGGGGGGCACACATATTACATGTTTCCTGAGAATAAGCAAGGAATTAAAGGCTAGGAGAACAGGTAGTCACACCTAAATTTTCTGACTTGACCAAAACTAAAGGAAGAGGACAGCAGGCAATGCAGCTTGTTCAGTTGCGTGTGAGATGTTTTTGCAGTGAGGTTTTACGTTGTAATGACTTCTGTAAGAGGGTCTCAACAGTAGCGGCAGCAGCCTTGGTTTGCAGACAGAGCATCAGCTTTGAGGGAGGCAGTAAACGCAGTGAGATTGTAGTATAATTCCTCCGCCTGGCATCCGTGCCCCCCAGTCACTGTTCCATTATCTCTCAAATTGCTGTGTTTCAGAGAGATAAAGATATTTTATGGCTTGCTGACTTGAAACAACCGCACAGCCAGAAAAGCAATGGCGACCTGCCACGCATAGTAATTTCATTGGTAAATGACAAAATCTTGTTTATATGACATTTCCAAATTACAGTGGCATGAACTTTAAATAAAATGTCACATTTGCATGCATTGAAAATATATTGTACAAAATTCATGGAGGTATTTGAATTTAGAACGGTTTAATAACCAAGCCTGTTTGCACGTAATCCAGTTTCAGACCAAAGACTGTCATACATTTATTCACTAGTCTCCCACCCTGCTCACGCCAAAAATTTTAAGGGTAAATGTTCATTGTTAATTAAGATTTACTAATTAAAATGAAAATAATTAAGGAGAAAGCTTAATCTTGGAATATTAGGCTATACTTAGAAAGAAAATAAGTTTGTGTGTGTGTATGCATGAGTGTGTGTGTGTTATTTTTTTTTGGGGGGGGGGGGGAGTGTTTCCTGTTTGCAATGCGTTTTGTCGATCTGTCAGTGAGGTTCCAGCGAAAGCCGGCCTGCATGCCAGAAAGCGAGGGATGAGAAGTGTAAAGGATCTGAAGAGCTGCTTTGATGTCATCTAGGCGAGTGTTATGGCGTTACACCACTTACGCCACAGCTGCAGGAAATGCAACGTCCTCCTCACCTTTATTTCCTGAAAATGTCTGTTTCGAATAATATACTACTTTTGCTGTTGCTGTAGTATATAGAATATATACTGTGCACAGAATGTAAATATTCTGCTGAGTGGCAAAGTACATTTTCCACAATGTGCAGTATATATCAGAACACACTGCATACCATAGTACCATATTTCTACGTGACCTTCCATTTCAGATGATAACACGACATTCACATGCAATGTGATGAGGTCATGTGCAATGTGGCATATTACCTAAATGTTTATTGTGAAACAGTGCATCACTATTCATTCATTCATTCATTCATTCATTCATTCATTCATTCATTCAAACAGTAGGCAGTATGCCACATATACTTAAAATGTATACTGAGCAGTATTTAATGAATCATAAGCCAGTATTCTTTTTTGATCATAGCCTCTGTGTTTCCTCTTAATACAAAGAAAAGTCAGTTCATGATTCTTTTTGAACTTGATTCAGGGAGTCATGATCCCATTCCAAAACTAATCTCAATGCATTTCAGTTCTGCAGGGTGCACATCTTGGTAACATTAACAAATGTTGACAAATTCTATGTAAATATTCAACACAAAGCTGTAAGAAAAAGTATAAAAGTATAAAATATATCTTTATTGTAAGTGAATAATATTTTCTGCAAAGTTCTCTCTTCAAATCTTTTTCACATAGTGAAATATGTCATTCTCTCTGTGCAGGTGGAACGGACTCGGACACCGGAGCCCATAGAGGTGCTTGTTTTGTGTTTGAGGGGCCATGAGAGAGAAGCTGCCCAGAGGTCTGTACTCACTGAGTGTGTCTCTTCAGACTCGACTGGGCGGCCGCACGCTGCGCTGGTCCCGTCTGCAGGAGCAGCAATGGGTTGGAAGAGCAGAACCCGTGGAACACCAGGGCCGATGCTTTGACATAGATCTCAACGTTAACCAGAGCCTCTACATGGTAAGAAAACCCCAGCTAACTGCCCTCCTGAGATGCCCACAGCACTGCCATTTATTTAACCCCAACAACAAAATGGCTAATGTTCAAACAACCGTTTTGATGATTGTTGATGTGAGTGGATTTATGCCACAAAGAGCACAGCAATCAAACGTCATCACCTTTACGTTAGAAACTGTGGGATATTTTACAACTATCAATCATGGGTGCTGCTCAGAGGGACCATCTGTCAGTGGAGGAATTTGTCATATTGTTGGCAGTACAATGAGCTTTAAATATATATATATATGTCAAAGATTTGAGATGTCCGCATTTGTAAGAAATTATAAAAGTGATTTATTCATAGAAAGCATTAATAATGTAAGTAAAGTGTCTAATTTAATGTTTAAATGTTTTGGAGAATAAATGTCAAAATTGTTGAAATAATGCCGTTACATTGTCATTCATATGTAAGAATATTTATGTAAAATTAAACAATATTAGACTTGATCAGTATATTAAAATATATTAGAGGAATATGTATATATTAAATTTTATTGCTTTAAATCAGTAAATTTACTGATAAATAGGTAAACCTAGGATAGTGGGCAAATTTAAAAATGTAAATTACAACTAATTAGTATTTATATTTGATATATATATATATATATATATATATATATATATATATATATATATATATATATAATTTATTTATTTATTTATTTATGTATTTTGTTTTTTTCAGTTTCCCTAGCTATTTTTTCCCCATTTATATATATATATATATATATATATATATATACAGTAACCACAAAAATGAAGTACACCCTCACATTTCGGCAATCAATTTAGTATATCTTTTCAAGGGACAATACTATAGAAACGAAACTTGGATATATTTTAGAGTAGTCAATGCGCAACTTGTATAGCAGTAAAGATTTACTGTCCTCTGAAAATAACTCAACATACAGCCATTATTGTCAAGAAAGCTGGCAACAAAACTGAGTACACCCTAAGTGATAACAGCTATACTTCGTTTAACCATGCAAAGCCACATGTCCTATTTATCATGTTCATGTTTTTGTCTGCTTGACAGAACCATACAAATTTGTGTATCATGTATTAGAGCAGTTAAAATTTGGTTCTTTGAGTACAATTCTCTCATACTGACCACTGGATGTTCAACATGGCACCTCATGGCAAAGAACTCTCGGAGGATTTGAGAATTAGAATTGTTGCTCTCCACAAAGATGGCCGAGGCTATAAGAAGTTAGGTAACAGCCTGGAACTGAGTTACAGTACAGTGGCCAGGGTCATACAGAGGTTTTCCAAGACTGGTTTCACTCTGAACAGGCCTCGCAAGGGTCGATCAAAGAAGTTGAGTCCTTGTGCTGTGCGTCAGGTGCAGAAGCTGGGTTCAAAAAACAGACGCATGAGTGCTGCCAGCATTACTTTGGAGGTTGCAGAAGTGGAAGGTCAGCTTGTCAGTGCTCAGACCATACGCCACACACCGCATGGCCGTTGTCCCAGAAGGAAGCCTCTTCTGAAGCTGGTTCACAAAAAAGCCTGCAAACAGTTTGCTGAAGACAACCTGTCCGAGAGCATGAATTACTGGAACCATGTCCTGTGGTCTGATGAGACTCAGATAAACTTGTTTGGCTCAGATGGTGTCCAGCATGTGTGGTGACACCCTGGTGAGGAGTACCAAGAAAATTGTGTCTTGCCTACAGTCAAGCATGGTGGTGGTAGCATCATGGTCTGATGCTGCATGAGTGCTGCTGGTACTGAGGAGCTGCGGTTCATTGAGGGAAACATGGATTCCAACATGTACTGTGACATTCTGAAGCAGAACATGATGCCCTCCCTTCAGAAACTGGGCCAAATGGCAGTTTTCCAACATAATATCAACCACAAACACACTGCCAAAAGGACAGCTGCCTTGCTGATGAAGCTGAAGGTGAAGGTGATGGAGTGGCCAGGTATGTCTCCAGACCTGAACCCTATTGAGCACCTGTGGGACATCCTAAAGTGGAAGGTGGAGAAAGCAACATGTGTCTAACATCCAGCAGCTCCATGATGTCATTATGGAGGAGTGGAAGAGGATGCCAGCAACAGCCTGTGCAGCTCTGGTGAACTCCATGCCCAGGAGGATTAAGACAGTGCTAGATAACAATGGTGGCCCTACAAAATGTTGACATTTTGGACACAGTTTTGACATGTTCACTCAGGGTGTACTCATTTTTGTTGCCATTTATTTGGACAGTAATGGCTATATGTTGAGTTATTTTTAGAAGACAATAAATTTGTACTTCTGTACAAGCTGCACATTGACTACTCTAAAATATATCTAAATTTCATTTGTGTAGTGTTGTCCCTTGAGAAGATATACTAAAATTGTTGTTGAAATGTGAGGGGTGTACTCACTTTTGTGAGATACTGTATATAATATAATATAATTTATATTTATGACGGCAAAGCTACATTTTCAGCAGCCATTAGTCTTCATTGTCACATGATCCTTCAGAAATCATTCTTATACACTGATTGGTGCTCAAGAAACACTTCTTATAATTAGCAATGTGGAAAACAGTTGTGCTGCTTAAAATTATTGTAGCAACCATGATACATTACTAATCCATAATCCATATGAATCCATATGAATCATTTGCTTTATATGATGAACAGATTTAAATTAGGCTTTTATTCACATATAAACATTAATCAACGCACACATCAGTTCTGGAAAACAGAAGCTCAAGCATGCTTGCTTGACATGTGAGAACCAATGAGATTCATTCTCATGTATTAAGCAGCATGTTTGAACTTCCGTAAGAAACAATGAGGTTTGCTTTTGTGCTTCTAGCAAGTACGGTTGAGCTTCTGTTTATGTTTGCTGATCAATGTAAATATGTGAATAAACGCTTAAATATAGGCTGTTCATCATATGAAGCAATTGAAAAGTTTGACTAAATCTCTTTACGGTCTTTTTGAAGCGTCAAAGTGGTAGTTGTGTAGAATGGCAATGGAGGGATAGAAATCTCTCTGATTATCAGACAGGACTAAATTCCAGAACAGAACCACTCTAGTTTTTCTCTCTGTGGTTCCACTTCAGCTACTGAATATAGAGTCAGAATGAGGTTTATGGAATGTGATATTAAACAGTGAGTGTGTGTATAGGAGTGGAAAGAGACTGTATTAAAAACTGCTGCTGAAAGCTCAAGGTTTGACTTGAGGGACAGTCACTGTGAATAAAACAGCTGCTTTTCTAACATGACATTTAGTGTGCGAACGTAAATCAAATTTATAATTCATTATACAAGAGCTGACGGTTTATTGGGATAAAAATGATGTACAAGTTCTGAATTCCAGAATTCAGAACTACTGAGAAAATAAGAAAAACAAATAACTATGTCCTTTTAAGGAGCTATCAATGCTGTTCAGAGCAAAAGAATAGTGTTAAAATTTTAGATTAGTTTAGGGAATGTTGCATGTGTATGAGAAAGAGCACTGTGTGGTGAAAAGACCAAAGAAGACTACTTATAAATTGTAAGATCAATGTACTGTATGTCAATGAGAGACTTTATTCATTATTTTTAATGATTAATGGTTTTGATTAATTAGTTTTAGTGTTATATATAAAAAAAGAAAGAAATAATGTAACAGGCTTTTTACAAGAATAAAATAATGTTTTGACAACAAAGCTCTAATATTATGAGATCTGAAAATGTAGACATCTCTAAAACTTTATTCTCCAAATATTACTTTAATCTTGTAACCTTACTTTATTCTCATAACTTCATTCTTGTAAAATGCCTATTATGAGATTATTCACAACTTGATCCTCGAAATCTGTTTTTGGCTGTACACACCTAAGACTGAAATAATCTTCAAAACAAAGTTTGGATGGAGTCTTTTTGTTAAGCGGTTTGGGCTGAATTAATTCCAGAGGTTTTAGACCAAACCCTCACCAGAATGTTTGTTCAGCAGTGCCTTCCAAGCACTGTAGATAAAGAACCTAAAAATGTGATCACGATCAATAAATAAAGCACCAAATCTAGCATGCACTTGTGTAGTCAGGCCTATATCTGCAGACAGAAGTGTCTGACACAAAGGAAATAAAGTGGGCTGCTTTAACTGAATACTCCTCCTCTCTCGTCCAAAACCGTGGGCTCTTATTTGGCAGGCAATCGTTTAGCGCTCCATTGAGATTGTCTAGTGTCAGCCTCCTCTATCCTCTACCAGCTCTTATTTATAGCCAATCCTGTTGCTGTTGATGTTTATGTTTCGAAGATTTCCATCAGATTTGTCTGTAATTGACTCATTTGCTTTTCGCAGTTGCCCACATTACCGTGCGCTCTCGCCTCGTCTGTTTTTCTCAACAGCTTTCGCAGAGGAAACGAGGAATTAACGTTAGTAGGAGGAAAGCTACAGCTCATCATGTTTTTCTTGAGTGTCTCTGGCTGGCGTGTAGAGATGCTCTGGTCTGATCCATCTTGCAGATTTGAGTCTTTCCTTCAAGTGGGATGTGAAAGATGTGAGGGTCCAGGCAAGGAAACTGAAGATAAGAAGAATCTTTCACTTCTTTGCCAATCTGAAGTCTCATTTTCACGTCTCTTCATTCTGTTGTTTCATAGCTCTTCCATTTAAAGCAAAAACAGTCATTTAATGTAAAAAGCAGAATGAGACCAGCAGTCCATGAGGGAAATGCACTTAAGGTTTTTTTTTTTTTCTTTCTTTTTTCAATTTATACCTTCACATGTTTGCTTTCTCTCTTTTCCCCTCTTTCTCTTGTGGAGTTTGCTCAGTAAGCACAGGCCTGTTTTGAATGAAATGTAATCTCTGTGATTCTTTAAGATTTCCAGCATGTAGCAGTTCCACCTGAGAACTGACACAGGCCTAAAACACAGTGTTTCAGTCATTCATTGTGTTTTCACTCTTTTCTTTTTTAATCTCTTTTCTTTTCCAATTGATACAGTCAGCTGTGTTCTTGCTTATTTTTCAGGGAATTAAGCTTCTGAAATATTTTTCAATATGTATAATGCAGGAGATTTTGGCATAAATTTGAGGCCCGATGCAGGGAATCTGTGCCTTTTTTTTTTAGGTGTGAGCACATAGCGATTAACAGAGAAACACATGATGAATGTGATAAAACACGTCTTCTCTCTGTTTTC
The DNA here is from genome assembly GCA_021397915.2 of Tor tambroides. NCBI lineage: Eukaryota > Metazoa > Chordata > Actinopteri > Cypriniformes > Cyprinidae > Tor > Tor tambroides. The sequence goes on from JAFVLL020040774.1 coordinate 17,591, forward strand.
CATTACTCCTGATGGAGAGATGGAATATTCCGGGAGTGATTGATGAAGTCAAGTGCTTCTTTTTGTCAGTTCATTTTTTAAAGGTCTGTCTCTTGCTTGATGGGTAAATAAGGTTCTCTGTGTGTTAAACGCTGGTATTCCTCATGCCACGTTCTTCTGATATACCACATTTTTCCTTAAATGTGCCTGGTTTACATATGTTCTAGTGATGTCACGGCTGTCATGTTGAGATCGTCACATGCTGGCGCTCCTGCTGTGATGGCTTCCTGAAACCAGCCATAATCACATTCCTTTGTTTCATCATCTAGGTTCAAACTTTAGATCGTATTAAACACATTTACATATTTAGCTAGAGAGAGGAAACAGGGGAAATTAGATACAAAATATCCGTTTTGTAAAAGATAACTTACTCTCTTTGCATTGCCACCTTTTTCTATGTTATCTTTTCTCTAAAAAGTAGTGTTAAAACCGTTCGCTGTGTTTGGGTGCCACAGTGGAAATTAGAAGATGCTTTATTTTAGCCTATTACAAGAATATATAACTGACTCCAAAAATATATATCTGTTTCTTTTTCTTTTTCTTTTCCTTTTTCTTTTTCTTTTCTTTTTTTCCAGCAAAGCATCAATGAAGGCTGCTTAACATTTTGTTTTAAATTTATTTTGTTTATTATTTTTATTTATTTTTTTAACCTGCTGTCTAGGAACATGTCTTCCCTGAATTCATTCATTTTTTTTTTTTAATGCTGATTTGTGTGATTTTATTACAACCCGAGTTCCGGAAATGTTAGGACATTTTTTTTTATTTGAATCAAATGAAAGCTAAAAGAATTTCAAATCACATGAGCCAATATTTTATTCACAATAGAACACAGACAATGTAACAAATGTTTAAACTGAGAAATTTTACAATTTTATGCACAAAATGAGCTCATTTCAAAATTGGTGCCTGCTACAGGTATCAAAATAGTTGGGACGGGGGCATGTTTACCATGGTGTAGCATCTCCTTTTCTTTCCAAAACAGTTTGAAGACGTCTGGGCATCGAGGTTATGAGTTTCTGGAGTTTTGGTGTTGGAATTTGGTGCCATTCTTGCCTGATATAGGTTTCCAGCTGCTGAAGAGTTCATGGTCGTCTTTGACATATTTTTCGTTTAATGATGTGCCAAATGTTCTCTATAGGTGAAAGATACGGACTGCAGGCAGGCCAATTCAGCACCCGGACTCTTCTACTATGAAGCCATGCTGTTGTGATAGCTGCAGTATGTGGTTTTGCATTGTCCTGCTGAAATACACAAGGCCTTCCCTGAAATAGACGTCGTCTGGAGGGGAGCATATGTTGCTCTAA
>JAFVLL020040775.1:0-21290 GCA_021397915.2 Tor tambroides
ACTGGATTATTACAATTAATGGCAAAATGAATGTTTGGAAATGTAAACTGATATTTCCTACTGACACACTACAGCAAAAGATAGAAATAACTGACAACCATTTTTTTTTTTTTTTTTTTAGCAGGTGAAAATACAAGTGTTCTAATAATTTTGGCCACTACTGTATTTCAGAAACTTTTCTTGGAGCTGGATGCTTCAAAGCTGTCAAACAGAGTCCAGTCACTCAGGTCTAAACTGGTGTCTTAAAATAAGATGGTTTTTATCTGTTCTGTGGTTCCATGTTGCCAAACAAATACCTCACATATTTGAACATTTTGTGCCTAGAAAGAGAAAAATGCCCCAAAAAAGTAACTGCATTGTGTATTTTAAACAATTGGTATGTAAAAAGAAACACCAAAAAGAGACTGTTTTGCAGACTTGAATTCATATTAAGTAATTGTGGATAACAGTTCATTCTGTCTGAGAATGCTAATAGATGCTATTGTAACTGTTGTTGGCAATAAAGCAGAAGCTTGTAATTAATCTTTAACGTCTGTGTCTGTTATTCATATCTGAAATCATATGAAAATTATTTTAATCCATTTATTAAAAATAATACTATTTTTGTGTTCAATCAAAAATTCTTTTAAGTAGTATTCATTAGCATAATGCTCCAATGAAAACAATATTTTTGTTTAAATTTTACTTAATATTTTTGTTTGCTATTTGAATCTACTTAATTTAAATGGCAAATTTTTAAGGAGCTCGTTTGATTAATTCTAACTCAATTCTCAATAGTAGTTGAATTTAATTAATAATATTGCTTGTAATCTGTTGCCACAATTTTATTGAGTAGATGTAGTGTATTATTTTGGAATGATTATTATGTGATCGCCATGGCCCAACAGTAGTTCAAAAGTGTTTACCGGCCGGAGTCAAACTTTTCCAGAAAGGTCCCTTTGGTAAGCTGCATGTTTCCAGCTCCCGAAACAAACTTAGTTTTGGCCTGATTTTGTTCAAAATGTCACCACATGAGTTTATTCTTCGATTTCGTTTAAAGTATATCAGGGCCTTTAAGGTACAATTTTTGGACTTTTTTTTTTTTTCTGAGTGAAGAGTGGAAGTGTTAATTTGTGATTTCATCTCAAAACCAAATGCATCTTTAAATGCATGACTAAAGAAAATCTAATATATATCTCTAAAGTTAGATCCCGAATCACATGACACTGGATACATTTAATGACTAGTACACTAGAGTTGAGAAGAGACCCCCTATATGATTGTAAAGCGCTTTGGGTGTATAGCAATACACAATAAAGCGCTATATAAATGCTTCATTCATTCATTCATACACTAGTAAGACAGATGACAGAAGTAGACAAACAAGTTCACTGGCATACTCTTTCCTCTGTCAACATAGTGCTATGCGCTCAATTCAAGTATGACTATTCACTCTTTAAGCAAGAATGATCAATGTTTTATTATTGCAGTTCAATAACTCATAACAAACAAAAAGATTAAAGATGCTATAATAAATCAATTTTTACAGTGTTTCTTTATATTTTTAGCTAGTTTTCCCAATCCTTGATATTTTGATACTCTTATTGAACAAGAGTGGAAGCTCCGTCACATTTAAACAGCATAGTGTCACACAGTATTGTGTGCAGAGAGGCATCAACTAAAGTGTTTTTAGACAGAAAGACTGATAAATAGACAGTAAAGCAGGGGGTTGAGTTGTTTTCTGGTAAGCAAGTGCGACCAGACACAGTCGGCATGCAGATAATGAGAGGTCCAAGGAGCAAAGCACATCTCTGAAGTGCGTGTTAAACATCTCTGTGAGAATAATACACAGGGCTGGCATACTTTTCACTCACAAGAAACACTTTTGAATGCTGCCTGAAATTGTACAGCAGACTCCCATCCAGAACTTAAAAGGAAAACAGTCAATGCGTGGTTAAATCCCTTTGAGTCACTTCCAACACACCTACACTTTCAGACGGAAAGCTCTCAAGATCTACTATATCTTTTAGCTTATGGATGACTCAATGTTTACAACAGGCTTTGACAACCGATGACTTAAAACAACCACTGATCCAATTCCTCTGCAAACACTATAGGCGTGATCGGGTCTAAACCGAACCTTAAGAGCCGTGGAATATTTTTTAGATTGGCTGTCATGAATAAAGCAGCCATCAATGGTCTCTGACATTAATCCATTTATGTCGGGCAATGAATAAAAATGACGTTGTAAATGGATGCTTTCCATGCCAATGTTTAACCAGGTTTAAATAACAATTAATATAACACCATACCAAGTGACGGAAACACCCACACTCCAATGGCTGAAAGCAACATCACAGTATCATAATCTCTAGCTGCCACATATAATAAATATCTGCAGGTGAAGTACACAAATGTTGTTCTATTTAGGTTAATTCTGTAGTCTAGACACCTAATCCAGTCTGACCTGTCTCTCTGTTCGCAGTGGGAAGACAGAAAACTGAGGATCAGGGAGTGTTCATTTTGGCATGTTGATTTGTTGTGTTCCTGTCACACGGGCTATGATAAACTAGCATGTTTTTTCTCTCGTACATTCTGCTTCATTAAGAGTGGAGAAGCCATGTTGACACTTGTCTGAAACTAACCAATGGTTTGACAGGAATGCATGCATTTAGAGAGAGATAGAGATAAACAGCCAAATGTGTGTATGCCATCTTTGGTGTTTAAAAGTTCACAAGTAATTAAGGGTACCTGTGTCAAATTAGGGCTCGTCCCTGTCTGATGACATCATTCAGCGGTGCTTGTGGATGCTCTGCTCTCTGGAACATTAATTTTACAAAACACTCACACACACACACACACAGAAATGTATTTTACTATGATCTGCATTGAAATGGTGATATTTCTTGACATTCGGTGATCCATCCTCATCAGGACGCTGTAACAACTAAGCTGAGTTGATATTTGAAGACATTGTAAAGTTTAATTACAAAGAAACACATGAGAGCTGTTATTCAAGCAAATACAACCACTTACTGACTAAAACCTGGTTGCAAAGACAGGGAGAACAGGACTATAAATATACAAGCAACTAATGATCTAAATTGAATGAACACTGAGCACTAAAACAGTATGGATGACAACCAAACCTCTGGAGTTGGCAATGAAAGGTCAAAATCAGTCCAAACTTTTCTTGACAAACCAATTAAAAAAAAACACAGTCCATAGTTCAGGGGGCCTCAAAATGATTTACAATGCTTTAAGACAAAACAAGTATTTAAATAACCAGAGTTCCCAAGATCTTGGAAAACCTGGATATATGAAGTAGTTTAATTTTTAGAGTGTGATTTCTAGACTTGAAAAAGTCATGTAAATTAATAAAATCTTGAAACGCCATGGGCATTTTTGAATGAATTTTTCATATTGAATTTTTCAAAATATACATTACATTTTTACTTACACCACAGCTCTAAAATACTATATCAGGTTTTAACTGTAAGATTTTTTTTACCAATTCCTATCTTTAATGCTTATCCAGTAAATCAGAAGTAACTGGAAAAATCATGCAGAATCATTCATTAAAAAGAGTAGGAAATTCCTTATTTCTTAGAAAGAAATAAAGTCATACAGGTTTGGAGTAGCGAGAGGGTGAGCAAATGATGACAGAACTGACATTTTTGGGTAAATGATTTATTTAAGATTTCCCAGATAAGTCACTTTTTTTTATGAACAGTGGGCTTTATTCATGAAACACAGGCAGAACACATTTCTGTCTGTGTAAATCACTCAATCTTAAGTAAATTGTCATGTTTCATGAATAATGCTTATAAATAAGGCCCAGGCACTATTCCCCCAAGCACAGGAAAGACCCTATATAAAAATGAAAAGTATTATTATGACACAGTAGGAGGAGTAAACGTCACAGCTTTGCTTCATGCATAAGCAGGTCAGATAGATGCACTTGGGTTTTCCACTTGTTTTCACCCCCATTGTGAGTGATAATCCCCATGCCAAGGAGGTACATCGGGACAGTTATTCAACATAGCTAATCTCCTAATCTGTGTCTGATGGCGGGAGGTTCTTTCATAGTCGGCACACCTCTGAAAGTATGACTTGTTTGCCACTCTGTGGTTTTGAAGAACATATTTCATTACACAAGATCAGCCGCCAACAATGGAGTGTTATTATACAGGTAACAGTATGTGTGTGCATGTTTGTGTACGTGTGTGTGTACGCGTAGGTTGGCAGCCGGGCCGCATCCTCAAACCGCTAACACTCAAAGTACCATCACAGCTGCAGGTTAATGCAATAACAACAAACACTCCACCCTCAGAACCACCAGCGTCACACAAGCTCTCTCTCTTCCAGATAACACAACACAAGCGACAGCTCTGTCAGGCTCTTGAGAACCAGTTTCTGTGTACTCTGTGTGCAGCATAACAATATCAGTGACATAAGAGCAATACAATATGAAGTTCTTAAGCTCAGTAAAAATGAGTTTGATAGTTTAGATGCCTTAACAGAATGATCTAACGCATCAAAGTTCAAACCTCAGAACAGTAAGTATTTCAGAAACTGACAACCTGAGAGTACTGTACATGCAGGGGCATATAGATGAAGCTCAGAGAGATTATGTGGAACACGTCTATGAAGAGCTGTTATGCTCACAACTTGTAACTAAAAGTTTTCGTAATTTAAGGGGTTTGTTGCAACTGGGCCTTGGTCCCGACCAGAGTCTGGAACAGCATCTTTAAAAGGAGGCAAGGACAAAATTTTGAAAAATATTTCATATTTTTCTATCATATTTCTGTAATAAAACTACCAGTGTTTTTCCATAAATCTAATCAGGTGTAAAAACACATCTCCCTTTCTTTCTCTCTGCACAGCTATCACGTTACTACAATAAATGTTGTGTATTTTCTGCGCTGCAGCCCATGAGGTCTGGAGGGTTTGGAACATGCAGTCAATTCATATTACTATCATTTAACTCAGTGTTACTGGAGAGAGAAAGAGACAGAGAGGGCAACAGTGCCATATTTTGCATAAGCTATACAACATTTTGAGTTCAAATTCATCACCGTATTTATTTTCTGCACTATAAATATTGGTTAATTTAGTCATATTGTAAAGACAGACAATCATGCCAATAAAGCTTTTTTGACCAGTGCTAACATTAAAGAAAATAAACTTAAAACATTTTTATTAACTGATCAATAAAAATAAACAAATGTGTGTGTGTGTGTGTGTGTGTGTGTGTGTGTGTGTGTGTGTGTGTATTTCATTTTAGTTGAAATTAACCCTGAAATCCCTGAAAAAAAACCCCACAAGATAAGGTCAAACAAGCAGTCACAGAGGAAAAAGAAAAAAAAAACTATTTTAAAAATGAAATAAAGAACAAACAGAAAGTTATATAAACAAAAAATGAAATAAAACATCCTAATGTTGACTCAAATAGACAGAGAGAAAGAGAGAGAAGGGTGGGGACACGTGTCTATAATGTCTCTGTTAAGGACAATAATAGCACTACACACCTCACACATACCTGGCATTGTTCCTGACACAGAGGACAAAGGAACATTATACTCAGCTGTCTAATTAAAAGTGCACCTTTCTGTCTCTCTCTCTCTCTAAGAAATGCATTACGTGGCCAATTTGGGTCCGTAAATCACAAAAAAGTATTCAAAACACACACATACACACACACACATTCTTATAAGACAGGACAGTGCAACATTCTGGCACCCAATGCATGTGTGTATGTGTGTGTGTTCAAAGGTAATGTTTTGATGTGTAAGTGCTAGAGATAGAGCACATATCTATGGTCTCACCACACCTGGTTCTTGTGAATGTTTACGTCTGCTGCTGTCTCTGCATATATGTGCTTTTTAACTCTACAGAGCTCTCAGCAGGACTCGGGCAGCTGCAGGTGCCTGTGTGTGTCACAGCAGGTTTTTCTCAAGTACTGCTGTCTGTCTCAGCAGAGTGACAGCAGGCAGAAGCTCACTCACACACTGATGAGGAGATAAACTCACAATGACGAGTACAACAGCCACATTCTCCAGATAAGAAGGCAGTGGAGTCATGCTTCAGTGTTGTGGGGTGGGGGGGAATGTGTTTACTGGTTGCAGCTATGAACATGCACCTTTGCAGAGACACTAAATACAATGTGTGCTTATCTCAGTTCTAACACGACCCTTCAGCAGAAATACAGATGTCAACGGGATGTAACTGAAAAGTCATGACCCCTCGTCATGGTTGACTCCTCACCAGACTAGTGGATACAGACGAGTGGGAGGAAGCAGTAACACGCTAAATCATCACCTTCTGGTGATGATGTTCAGCTCTCCCAGAATGACTAAAGTAATGGCTGCGTAAAAGACATACAGTAGTGCAAAGATTCTTCATCTCTCAGTGTCAAGTTGTTTCAAACCAGCAAGAAAACAAAAGAAGATATTTTGAACTGTTGTGATTCATATAATGAAAGTCAGTGGGGTCTAAAACAATAAAGATAAAAATTTAAAGATAAAAATTTTAACTTTTGTTAACTGTGCCTTCAGTGCTTTTGCTAATTTTGTGTGCTTCTGTTCAGTAGTGCAAACTATCTGTTAATTTATGTGATAGTGTCTTATAAAAAGTTAGACTTCAGAAGAAAAATAAGTGAACATTTACTGTTGAATCTTTCTGACTGAGCCACAAATTAAGGTGCAGTGTTAGCTGTTTTGCTAACTTCTCCCAGACTTAGCTGCCGATTTAGACCGCCAATTCTCTCCAAAACGCCGCCCTTCAAGACATGTCAACAAATACAGACAAAATGACTGACAGGCAGACAACACATTAAAGTCCTCTAAAGTCACCAAACAATAGCGTCCTGCTGCACTTTTTGATGTCTTTTTGAGTCTAGGGCTGTCACAGACACAGATGTGATCTCAGGACACCAATTCCAGTGATATCCTTTAGTATAAGGAAATATTTCCATAAATTAATTTTAGATAGTTACATCTTTAGTTTATACCTACTCTGTAAAAATGAAAAAAAAAAAAAAAAAAAAAAAAAATACATTCAGTAGTTCTTTAGCTAGCATTAGCATCACTGTTCTTTGTGTAGTTTAAGAACCAAAACCACAATGTTAGGTGCTGTCAACTCTGAGTTTTCACTCATACTAATGAGTTTTAGAGAGTGGTCTACACAATAATTAATTCCTTACCTGTCCAAAAAAAAATAAACTTTAGCATCACTAGTCTGGATTTGCTCTGTCATCAAATCTTTCCTGTGTATTTTGTATCAATTTTTACCCTCATTTTTGTCTGTCTTTCAGTTTAATGGCTTCAGACCTTTTTTTTTTTCCTTCAGCTATACAGGCACCGATTCTCCCATTGTCTTAAAGCACAGTAATAAGTGTGTTCTGCTGTCTAATTTCACTCTACACCGCCAAACTACACTACACTATAGTATATCTATAGAATGAGCCAGTGAGCGAGAGGATTTGCATTGTTTAATTAAACAATGCCGGTGACGTCATTTAAGCATGGTGAAATTTCATGTGAGTGTGATAACATTTCACAAAAACAACTGTGTCGGAATGTCGGAATGTGTACAACTTATTTAAAATAGCACAAAACTGCTGAATGCACCTTTACTGTAACTTAACCTAGCTGCATTGTAACACCAATAAAAGTTATTTTTAAGGGTCAGATTAGGTAGAAAAAACTCCCTACAGTATAGAACACAAACACTTCCATGAGCCATAGCAGGCATTATATCTGGAGAGACGTGTATTTCTATGATCTTGAAAACACATGGCTTAATGCGGCCTCTACATAATCTTTTCTATTTGTCTGTCTAAACCAAACTACTTGCGCGCTTGACAGATAACTAAATTGGAGAAGTGTTATATGACAAGAAAGTGTTTTTTGGCAGGCACTGAGTGACCTGACGGAAAGGATAGAATGGAGAAGAGAGGAGAGGAGCTAGAGAAGTCACATACTTTCAGGAAAGAGGAAGAGCAAAAAAGGAGGGATCAAATTCAATCGTGGGAAAGCCCATCACAAAACCTCAACACTAACTCCGCAAACATGAAAAGCGAAAGTCCGTTTTAGTTTCTTTCATGGTTCCAGCCTGAAAATCACTGTTACATTTCTGGACATGGATACCATTTCTAGAGGCTTCTTGTCCAATTATTTACGAGAGGGAGCGAACAGGGAGAGGAGAAGAGCAGCATCACGGCATTCAGTAATTGCCATCTCCTGCTGAAAGAGACTAGTGTGAGAGAAGCTAGAGTTTCTTTTCTTTGGACGTTTAATGCACAGCTCTCATCCAAACTGCACTCTCTCCCTCCCTTCTCTTCTTTTAGCTCTTATCTGCAGTAATTGCCCTCATAGGTGAGTGGACACAAGGTCCAATGTGTATCTGTGTGTGTGGGGGTGTGATGTTTTGGGATAGGGAGGACAGAGGTGGGAGCAGACGAGTTCTTGTGCAGCTCTGGATCATGTGCATGTGCGTGTGCGTATGTGGGGGAGCAGTGTTATGGGATTTGGTTGACTCTGGCCGATTATGGTTGCTTTGTTTTGGCTGAATAGCAGCATTTTTGGAGGTTAACATGTGATTCCCCACAATAGTAGCTTTGCTAGATGCCAACTATAGAGGTTCCATCAGCCATTATAGAAATATATAAAACACAAACTACTCTGGATTTTAAGGTTAACAGCATCCACATATACACACAATCCCTCGGGTGTAGTAAATGGACTAAAAACAGATTGAATGATGACAGAACCATATTCCACATAAACAATGATAATTATTTAGCCTGATAGCACATGTCAGATTCATATATTTCCTCACTACAACACACACATACACACACACACTCCATGTGTTACTGCTTTACATATGATATTTCCTGAGGGCTGGAAGACAAATGTTCTAAATGGAAGAGTAATATGAAGGTCTAGTGGAGTATTAATTCAGCAGTCATTCATCATACAGGCGGCCTGGTCCTGTCTTGGCTCCATGGGCCTTCACTAACTCATACTCCTCCTAACAACAGGCCACAAGAGCTCAGTACACTTAAACCACACATACACACACACACGCACACACACTAATGCACACTAATATACACACACACACACACACACACACCTCTAAATGGGTTAACTAAATAAATCATTGCATAAGATGACAGTCCAAACTGACACTTTATACCACAAATCGATTGACAGCACTATATATATATATATATATATATATATATATATATATGCAGTCTCATGCAATGTGATTTAGTAAGATTTGCGACAGTGAATTAACTAGTATTAGTGCCAAAAACTTAGTGCCAAAATCTTAACCCATATTGCACTTGACATGGCTGCAATAGTTCCTAATTTGCACTGCTTTGGGTATTTTTTTTTTTTGTAATTATATAAATAATCTGACTGTATCTGTGTTCTTTATGTCATGCATTGTCAGTATCACACAGAACTTTTCACTCCCATGAGCGCTTTTATGGGATTGCAGTATAACGCTAATTTGCCTTGTTTAGTAAATCTGGCCCTTGGTAGTTTATTTTCAGACATTTAGTTCAATTACAAAACTTGTTCAGTTAGAATAACTTTGTGATTTATATGAATCAAATTAACATTGAATATATATATATATATATATATATATATATATTTATATTATATTTATATTATAAATAATTATATTTATATTATATTTATATTTATATTATAGTAGCTTTGCTAGATGCCAACTATAGAGTTGAGAGAACTATAGAGTTTATAGACAACTATAAATATTTATAATATGTATATAATATAAATGTATTTGTTTTTTTTTTTTTTGTCCAATTCGAAGTGTTACACACAGGTGAGTGGGCCTGTACAAACCACCTGTAGTAACACACTCCTCTATGCGCACTAGACACTTTTCACACACTACTGTGTATACATAATCCCACAAAAGACTCAGTAATATATATATATATATATATATATATATGTTTACATGCTCATGCACTACAAATCATCTTACACTGTTCCCCAGCCAGTTGCTTGACTCACAATGTTTCTCTTTGCACATGTACAGTACTTATGTGAAGCAGTTGTACAGTTTGTATAGTTTGTATTTTTTAGTTTATGTATAGGCAACCATTTATATATAGTATACTTAGTCAAAATCTGTCAGTAGGTTAGTTGTGTGTAGGTTTATAGTGTTTTACTTCATTGTTGTATGTCTGTATTTATGTAGCACCGTGGTCCTGTGAGGCATGACATTTCATTCCACTGTATGTCCCCACATTGTAACAGATATAGTCGGACACAGACGCAAGTAAAATACAGTTGGTTTATTGAATGAGTTCTGGAGATCAGGTGGCGTGGCAGAGGATGGTGAGGTGAGTAGAACCACTTAGGTAGTTTAACTGGTTGGAGCTGGTGGATAATTGTAACTGTTCTTTCCACAGGAACGAGGAGCTTGGAGGACGAGGGGAACAGGATGACGAGAAACACACAACACCACAGGAGGAGATCTGGAGCAATGGGAGACAACGAGGAGGAGAACAGGAGGTAAGTAACAACAGGTAAGGATATAAATCTTGATACTTAAGGTCTTGGTTTCCAGGAGTAGAGTCCATGTAGCGTTTACGAGATCGGACAGTGAATGTGGCTGTGGTGTGTGCTTAAATGCCGGTCTTGATGATGTCGGTAATGAGGTGCAGGTGTGCTGATTAGAACTCAGGTGAATTGGATCGTGGTAATTGACTGGAGGGAGAGCCTGGCCGTTCTGTGACACACATGTACCGGAATGACAATAAAGCTCAACTTGACTTGACTTGACTTGACTATATGGACACTGACACAGTTTTCATAATTTTGGCTCTTTATGCCACCAGAACAGAATTAAAAGTGAAACAAACAAGATGAAATTGAAGTGCAGACTTTAAGCTTTTGTACAAAAATATTACATAAAAAGCTTGGCAATTACAACCATTTTTATACACAGTCCCCCCATTTTCAGGGGCTCCAATGTAATTAGACAAATAATCATAAATAAAATGTTCATTTTTAACACTTTGATGAGAATCCTTTGCAGGCAATGACTGCCTTAAGTGTGGAACTCATGGACATCACCAAAGACTGGGTCTCCTCCTTTGTGATGCTTTGCCAGGCCTTTACTGCAGCTGACCTCAGTTGTTGTTTGTTTGTGGGTCTTTCTGCCTTTAGTTTTGTCTTCAGCAAGTGAAATGCATGCTCAATCAGGTTGATATCAGGAGATTGACTTGGCCATTGCAGAATATTCCACTTTTTACCTTCAAAAACTCCTGAGTTGCTTTTGCTGTATGTTTTGGGTCATCGTCCATTTGTACTATGAAGTGCCGTCCAGTCAACTTTGCTGAATCTGAGCAGAGAGTATATCCCTATACACTTCAGAGTTCTTCCGGCTGCTTCTGTCCTCTGTCATATCATCACTAAACACCAGTCACCCAGTGCCACTGGAAGCCATGCTTTGGATCATGAGCTGTTCCAAGCCTTCTCCATACTTTTTTCTTCATGTCATTCTGGTACAGGTTGATCTTAATTTCAGCCATCCAAAGAATGCTTTTCCAGAAGTGGCCTGGCTTTTTTAGATGTTTTTTGGCAAAGTCTACTCTGGACTTGTTTTCACCTTGTGGTGAACCCACTGTATTTGTTCTCGTGAAGTCTTCTCTTGATTGTAGACTTTGACAGTGACACACCTCCCTCCTGGAGAGTGTTCTTCACTTGGCTGGATGTTGTGAAAGGGTTTTTATTTACCATGGAGAGGATTCTCCGATCATCCACCACTGTTGTCCTCCATGGATGTTAAGGCCTTTTTATGTTGCTGAGCTCACCAGTGCATTATTTTTTCTCAGAATGTACCAAACTGTTGATTTGGCCACTCTTAATGTTCCTGCTATCTCTCTGATGGATTTGTTTTGTTTTTGAAGCCTAACAGTTCTCTGTTTCTCTTGTATGGCGAGCTCCTTTGACTGCATGGTATGGGTTCACAGCAACAGCTTTCAAATGCAAATGGCACACTTAGAATCAACTCCAGACCTTTTACCTGCTTAACTGATGTAGAAATAACAAAGGAATAGCCCAAGCCTGTCCATGAAACAGCTTTTGAGTCCAATTACTTATGGTTTCTTGAAAAAGGGGAGGTACATATTAAAGAGCTGTAATTTATTAACCTTTCCTCCAATTTTGATGAGAGTACCCTCAGATTTAAGCTCAGAGTGTGCACTTTCAGCCCATATTCATTATATAACTGTAACTTGAATATGTTTTGGTCAGCAGCTAAAATAATAAAAATTGTGCCTGTTTCCAAATATATACGACCTAAATATATATATATATACACACACACACACACACACACACACACACATACATACATATATATATATATATATATATATATATATATATATATAATGTGTGTGTATATATATATAAAATCATGAAAACTGTAATCATATGTCACAGTGTCACAACAATACTGTATTTTGATCAAATAAATGTAGCCTTGGTGAGCACAAGAGACTTAACCTTGAAAAAAAATGTTTAGCAAACTTTTATACGGTTGTGTTTTAGCTGTTTCCTGAATTGTTTCAAAGTTTAGATTTTGTTGAAAAGTCTATAATGGGCTATTTAATATCATACATATCATACTAGTACACTAATTAACATCAAACATACTGAACATTACATCTTGGAAATTTCAATATCTTTTTTTGTAGCCAATTTCAACAAATTAATAATTAGCATTTAACACAGGAATGCTGCTGGTCAGTTTCCTGTAAATGAACTGTACTACTGTATGCTAATAGAGGACCAGGAGAAAACAGGTTTAAACATTTGTCATTTTGCATTAAAAAATAAGTAGCCTACGTAAATTAATAAGTGAATTAAAACAATGGCAATTCCCTTTGTCACTGTTCTTAATAACCTAAAAACTGTCCGGATTGCACAAGTGCCGTGTTTTGGTGGTCGGGTGCCATGGAGAGAGAACTGAACATCACACACTATCACAGTGTGTGTGAGTGAGTGTGTGTGTGCAGGCAGGAATGTGAGGGATTTGAGGGGGTGGAGTGTTTAGGAGGTTGTAGGGGAGTGGCATGAGACCCACACACCCTGAGATGAGCCAACCAACAGGGTTAGCTGAGGAGAACCAACCAACTCCATCAATCACACGAACACTCACACAGACATGAACAACACACTACACACTACACTACAATCACTGCCAGAGAGAAAATACACATGGAAACGAGCAAAGATGAGAGAGCACGAGTGTCAGAGAGATGTTCTTTAACATGTGTTTGTGTTTGCTGTGTGTTTGTGGTATTATAATGTTGACAATGAGAGATAGGGGATTATGGGAGTTTTCCTTCTCAACCTTCATAAATCAAGGAGAATAAGACATGGCACCACACTGCCAATCAAAGCCCTAAACTGTAATCTCACACATGCACACACATAGATACACACACCACAGCGCGAATGAGTGCTAAGTGATGGAACGATCAGTCTCACTATTGCGCTCTCTCACACGTGAACATTCAAACAGCCACAAACACTCCTACTCGTATCCTATTTGTCCCTAAATACACAAACATCCAAGACGTGATCTCACAGCGGTAACAAGACCAGCTTCAGAAGGTCTGAGCCTATTGTTTTCATAATCCCCTAAATCTGCCGCGCAGCAGCCAGTCAGACCAGATCTTTGTGTCTGGACTGATTCCAGTTTCAGACATTAACTGGAAACTCCACATGAATCAGCAAATTACATGAAAATATCACCTCAATGAGTAGTCTTCTACAAGCAAGCACTGATTGGACAGAGGGCCGGTGACAGCTCTTGTGTGTTGACATGGATACATGTTTGCATGATGGTGTGTGATAACAGCAATAGTTGCTGGGAATTAGGGGTGTGCGGAGAAGCCATTACTTGTATATGTATCAGTATTCGGAGAAAACCGGATGTGGCGGAACAGCGAAAGTGTGTTGAAACTAAAAAGAAGGAAAAATTTTACTCTATACTTTTATACCTATCAAAATAATAAACATTCCTTGTATAATTTTTACAATTATTCATTCATTACAACCTCTTTGTAAGAAAAAGGTTTTTAAAAAGCTAAAAGAAACCTAATGTGAAAGTATAATCAGCCTGCTTTTGAGACACAGAAGCATAAGTATACCTTATTCAGAATGTTTTTAAAGGTTTTTAAAAAGTGGATGTATATGTATAATGTAATATCTCAATGTTACTCTTAACAAGCCGAGTTGGGGAAAGTTACTTTTAAAAGTAATGCATTACAATATTGCATAACTCTCTAAAAAAGTAACTAATTACGTTAGTTACTTTTTATGGAAAGTAATGTGTTGCGTTACTTTTGAGTTACTTTTTAAATCTGGACATACTGTCATGAGTCTGGTATCCTTCTCTGTCTCTCTCTGATTACACACACACACAACCTCAGCTGTTTCTAGTTGCTACTTGTTATCACGCTCATTCTCTCACCTGTTCTCTCTTCCCTCTAATTAGGTTTGCTACTTCTAGCTTCCCTGTTTCCCTGCTCCTTTGCCAGATTATTTCGTACTCTACGCATGCAAGAGGCGTTTACTGACCAACTGGATCTGTCCTGTCCGAGTCCTGTCTTGTCCGGGACCGTTCCGATATCCAGCCTGGCACAGACTTTCTCTGTCTGTCCGATACTAACCTTTTGCTCTGCACTCTGTCCAGCCCGCCTGCTGCTGACGAACACCGAGAGCGCTCATCTCACCAACCCTCTCCGCACACTGACTAGGAGATCAGAGGACAGAGCCCGCCGGATCCCGTTCACGAACTGTTTACTGCGGTCTGCATCTAGAGAGAGACTTTCTGCTTTATTTATTTAACGCGTCTGCATATACGGCTGCATTTCTGTTATATATCTGAAAGAAGATTTGTTTTTGTTGGACTGTACTCTCTCTCATAATTAAAGAGACTGTGATTGCATTTCGCTTTGGGTCCTATCTTTCCACACCACACATGGCTTGCTTGTTTGTTTTTAATATAAAAAGTTCTTCATTTACAAATGTAAAAGACCTTCACACCAAAAGTGAAATGAATACACCTCAGGCTGAACGAAATGTAAATTCATGTCTGTACAGTAGAGCAGCTCAAACAAATTGCATGAAGAATATTACGCAGGAGAAGAAAGTTCAACACTATTCAGCAAAAATGAAACACAAATGTGTCATTTTTGCTTAGTATGGTTCAATTGGATCATCGAAGGTCCATAGCAAAGACATTGGTTAATAAAATGGGATTAAATACATAAATGATATTTGTCTTATTTAAAATATTTAATTTTATTGCAGGTTAATATTCTGAGTTTGCATTTGACTTTTTAATTCATTTTGAGGAATACTGAATCTGTTTTTGTGCAGGAGAGATGAGTAAATGTATATTCACATTTACTCTAGAACTACAGTAACATCATCTTCACACAGCACACACAACGCCTCTGCACTTACTCCCGTTTTCTCTCAACATGGCAACACGAGAGCTGTCAGTCAATACATGGGAAACAAAGTAACTGTTGTTACCTATTTGGAGAAGTAACTCAGATATTTCCTTCTAAATTAAAAAGTAATGCGTTACTTTACTAGTTACTTTAAAAAAAAAGTACTCTGATTCCATAACTCGCGTTACTTGTAATGCATTACCCCCAACACTGTTTACAAGTCTGAATTTTTGAGGCATGCACCAAAAAAATAAAAAATAAAAATAAAAAATAAAAAAAAAACTTACAACGTGCTTTTTCATTCACAAAGTTCACACTTTATTCACATTGGCTTCACAGACTCACCATTGATCTGTAGTATGTTCACTAAAAAAACCTAATGAACAAAAACTACATTCTGGGTTAAATACAAATACATTAAACAAATTCAAACTGGGTTAAATAAATACGTTGGGTAAAATATGGACAAACCCAGCAATTGGGTTGTTTTGACCCAGCATTTGGGTTACTACCCAGAGGGTTGGGTTAAACATTTAGCCCAACAGCTGGGACAAAACAACCCAATCGCTGGGTTTGTCCATATATTACCCAGAGTGTACAAAATATGCAACAACTATTATCCAGATTTGTTATTAATTTTAAAGCCATTATTCCAAATGTTGTTCAGCTTCAGGCACATCTCTACTGGAAATAGTTTTCTCTGTGCATGTGTGCTCACCGCAGAGAATTCTTCACATGTCATGTTACTTCTATGACAGACTGGCTGTGAGCCTATTGCCCTTTTGAAGAATTATGATCTGTCTTTTATTTCCATTAACCACTGCCCAAAACCCATGGCTGTTTCTTTCTCTTCTGTCTCTCTTTGTTTCTGTTCTGGTTTCCGCTCTGGTCTCAGCTGGTTGGTGGTGATAGCATCTCCCAGGCTCTGGACTTCCTCCTCTAAAGCCAACACACTTAGAGAGTCTCTGTCTGGACAGTTAGCTGCCGGTGATCACAGCCTCATCTCAGCACTCCAGACATGCACTGATGAAGAAGGAAAAGAGGATTGGAAGGAGGGGGAATGGTGTTAATACGCAATAATTCACTATGTGTTATTGACTAAATGTCTTTGAGTGTGAGCCAAAGGGAAAATGTCTGTCTTATTAGCTCTGTCAAGGGTGATGGCACAAGGTCAGCAGCTTTAGCCGTTTCCCCTCTCCTCCACTTTAATCTCTCTGTCCATAAGTTTCAGTTTGAGCTCTGTTGGCTTTTACAGAAGCAAGACTGTACTCTGGCTTCAGTGGTATATCAGGCTCTGATTCGTCAAGTTTCAATTTGATTTCAAGATGAGTTCAGTTTCCTCTGTGGAGAAAAAGAGTACAGTATCTGCTACAGCACTCAGGAACAGACAGCATACAACAATATTCACTACTTTGTTAACTTTACTCTGATGTAATTTTAATTAATGAAAAGTGCAAAATTAAAAATTCAAACATTCAAAATATTCAATATTCAAACAATACAATTTAAACAAACATGAGAGCGTTGCACCTTTTTTAATTTAAACAAAACAAATCAATGTTTTCATCAGAGTGAACATAGGTATGTATTATTTAAAAAAGGAAAAAAAACATCCTCTTAATTAAAAATATTAAAATGTTTTGCATCCAATATAGTTATATGCTTCTTTTTTTTTGGAGTGTGTGTCCAGTTGTACTGGCATGCAGCAGAATTCCTCAGCATGCTTTCCTGGCCGGCTTGGTGGACATTGACCACAGGGCTGCTAAGGATAAACTCCCACTCGACAGAAGAAGGACAAACACACTCTATTTTTCTTGGTTAGATTTAAACACTGCCTTTATGCCTCTTGTGTTAATGATTGAAAACATGAGCTCTCTTGGTCCTCTCTGAGGTTGACCAGTACTGAAAAGTACACACAGAAATCACACTTCCAGGCATGTACTCATATTGTCATTCACACGCACACACACAGTCCAACAACACAGACTGAACAAGATCACCTTCATTAGATAAAAACGTATGTACATGTAGAAAATATGATATAGTGTAAAGCTAAAAGAATAAACTTGCATTGTCACTCACCCACCCACACACAAATACATATATATTCAGAAATATGATTTTATATATATAACTTGTTCCTGAGAAGAAAAAAAACTTAAAGGGCACAATACTACCTTGGTTATAATGGCAATGATAGAGTAGAGAGTTATTCTGAAAACTAAACAGGCTCCATGTGAAATCACAGGTTTGGAGTGGTATGTCATCACATTGAAAAATTGACTGACTCACTAGAGAGTCTCATATTCTGGCCTTTTATTTTGCTGTGCTCATTCCGGCACCACTGAGGGCTTCGCCTGGCTCGCGTCTCCAACCTGAGCTGTGCGAAAGTCTACTCGGAGCATAATCGGTGTGTGAACAGAGGACTAAGCCTTAGCCAGTGTTGATCAAGCAACTTGGCCGAAGAGGAATTGTCCTCACAAACAAAGGTTTTAAAGTCTGTTTTGATATTTGCAACTCGGGACTTAATGTTCGAACTTTGGACCCTGTTGTTCCAAGCCCCCTTTTTGGGCTGTGTCTATTGTTATATAAACTAAGTTTGAAGTACACAGAAATGAGCAGTCTGTTCTTGGACTGAATAGCATCTTTATGCACTTATGTAATGACTGGACAGCTTGAACAACACAGGTTAGGGAAAAAAAGGAATCATGGGTTGGGGTTGAGCGGGGTGGAGGTCGAGGGGTCACAGGCAGATACGAGTTCAGTTAAAGATGACCTTGTGTGCAGGTGAGGTCTATATGACCCTTAAAGCACACACTGCCTTATCTGTGAACTTTGCACAGCACTGCAGAGTTTATGGAAAAGAGAAGGAGCAGAAGAAAAGAAAAAGAAACAGGGAGAGAATGAATGAGAGGAATGTGATGTGAATAATAGTTGTATGTGAAAGCATTGTCTGAGAGTGATCATCAAAGTGGAAGCCAGTGGTTTGGGTGGTTATATGAACTTATGTTGAGTTTGTTCATCATTAGTGATGTTTGCTCTGAAGGCGGTCCAGTAATGGGTATTAAAAGGTTGTTTGAAACATCCTGGAGCACGAGGAAAGTGTCTATATGCTGGGTTGATCTCACACAATGGACACAGTGACTGAGGACTCACCTTCACCCAAACACCTGTGTGAAAACATGGCACCACATCCTAGAGACAGAAGACAGGTAAACACTGCACATGGCCTACATTGCTAGCGGTGGGTTTGACAGCTTTACATTGCTTGAGGGTATGAAAAATGGTAATCCTTTAAAAATAATAATAACAAAAAGAAATAGTGCTTAGAACAAAAGCAAATGAATCATTAATATTTTTTTAATAGACTGAGAAAAATGCCAAATGGTAAAGTCACAATCCTATAGAGATTGATTAGTTAGCAAGGTCCTCTAATTTTAGATTCATTTATTCTTTTAAGATTTGATATTTTAGCAGCTGAGGTGTAATTGTCTTTAAATGCATTCCTGTTAAAACATCTCAGCTACACCACCATTAAAAAGTTTGGGGTCAGTATGATTTTTTTATTAGTTTTATTCAGTAAGGAAGTAAAATTGATCAAAAGTGACCGTAAAGACATTTATAAATGTTGAAAAAGATTTCTATTTCAAATAAATCCTGTTCTTTTGATGGCTGTATTTATCAAAAAGGGAAATCTTCAAAGAGATTTTTTTTTCCATACTGAAAAAAATAATCAAGTTTTCCACAAAAAATATTATAATGCACCACAGCCATTTTCAACATTGATATATATATATATTTTTAAATCTTCAGCAACAAATCAGCATATTAGAATGATTTCTGAAGGATCATGTGACACTAAAGACTGGACTGATGGAGTAACAGGAAACAGTTTGTTTGAATTTTAATAATATTTCAATTTAATTTGTATTTTGGATCAAATAAACGCAGCCCTATTTTTTTAGGAAAAAAAAAAAATCAACCCCAAACAAGTTAAAAGCAGCTTTAAAAATGTGCCCCAAGATCCCATGCATTCTGTTCAGCCATTTCTGAAAGCAACAATGGGTCTTATGAAAACACCCCTTTAAAAGGGCAAGGTGAACCTGAAATGGCTTAATTACACAGGGCTTTTTTAAGACTAATTAATTAACCAGCAGATTTTACTGTAGGTTTACACATCCTTATAATAAAATCACAACATTACATCTTGCAGAAGTCTTCTGAGGGTATCTGTGTGTGTGGTCATCTGTGACTAATGATCTGTTAGTCGCACACTCACAGATGCACTTCCTGAGATTTTTTGAAAATTTATCATGTAAAAGTGTGTAAGATTACACAAGATATACATTGAGATCTGTGAAGATTTTTTAGCAGATGTATTTCAGAGGAAGTGCCTCTACATTCTTAAAAATAAAGGTTCCAAAATGGAGTTTTCACAGTGATGCTATAGAAGAAACACATCGGATTCCACAAAGAAGCAAGTGAACTGTTTTTAAAAGAACCATTTTCCTTATGTTAAAGTGTTAGTTCACCCAAAAATGAAAATTAGTCCATGTTTTACTCACCCTCAAGGCATCCTTGGTGTATATGACTTCAATCAAATCAGAGTTATATTAAAAAATTTTCTTGCTCTTCCAAGCTTTATAATGGCATGGGCGGGCGTTTTTGTTTGACAGTCCAAAAGTAGTCAAATAAAGCGCATATTAAAACGTTCCTCACGCGACTCCGGGAGGTGAATAAAGGCCTCCTGTAGCTAATCGATGGCATGCAGAGGGAAAATTGCTGGCACGCAAGCAATGGGGAAAACTGCATACTGATGTACATTTTGATGTAATAACTTCTCATAGTCACACAGCCTGTTAGGAGCTATAAATACTATTAAAGTGTGAGAATTAACTTGCGCTAGTCTACGGATGCGCGCGCGACCGCTGCACATACTAGGCACTTCAGATCAGCGGTCTAACAGTGCTCGTCAATGTCAAAATGACTGAGATGGCCAATTAAATCAAAGTAGGCGGGGTTTACCGTTCACAGATGCTGAGCGCGAAGCGTCAGTTTAACACTGAAAGAGAGCGCGGTAAGATGAAGCTGCAAATAACAATTTGTTAACAGGATGGCGCTGCTCATGGCAGCTTCAGTTTGTTGTTCCTTGGTATTTTTCCTGTTTTTGTTTGTTTGTCCTGTCTTAAGCAACGTTTTTCCGATCAGCTTCACTAGAAACAAACTCTTGGACATAAGAAATAGCACACCAGATAACTTTTTGCCAACGTTTGAACATTCAGACGTTTTACTGGACATTTTAGTCGGAGGAGCTGTGTTCCTATACAAGCGCTCCAGGCAACGCAAGCGAGGGAAGCGTGCTGGTGCGCTCGTGAAATTCAGACAGCGCGGTTTTAGGACTCCGCTGCCGAGTATTCATCTGGCGAATCTCCGCTCCCTTGCAAATAAATCAGACGAACTACAACTCCTCACCTGCACAAACAAGGACTTTTTAAACTCTGCTGCGCTTTGCTTCACGGAAACCTGGCTGAACGGAGCCATCCCGGACAGCACACTTCATCTTCATCTTCCAGCTGTTCAGAGCAGGCCGTGTCACCGAGTCGTCGGGGAAAACGAGAGGGCGTGGATTATGTTTTTATATCAACGAAGGCTGGTGTACAGACGTGACAGTTTTAAAGAAGATGTGCTGCCCAAACTTGGAAGCTCTCTTTATTAACTGCAAGCCTTTTTATTCGCTGCGGGAGTTTTCCTCGTTTATTCTGGTGAGTGTGTACATTCC